>MVAI01000059.1:0-81345 GCA_014825565.1 Phaffia tasmanica | reverse complement strand
CATGTGGATTCTTGTGCTCTGTTCTTCTTCCTTGGCTTTGTCCTCTGCCTTTCTTTTGTTTCGGGTTTTCTCGTTTTCTTTTGTTCTCTTATCGATATGCTTCGATCTTTTTTTCTTAATGAACAGCCTATCTATCTGTTGTTCTTTCGTACCGTTGCATTCTATTTATTTATCTATTCTATCCTCTCCGTTGTTCGTTCTTTCTTCTTTCTTTCATTCTCGATCCTCAGCTATGCTTGGTGAACTCGGTCCGATACCGATACAATATAAAAACCTAAATTTCTCGTTCTACTCTTCCTTCCTCTATTCACCAGAGAACTTCTTATCAAGTCTACTTCTTGCCTTCCTTTTCGCCTTTCGTTGTCGTTACTGTCGTTAACAAATATGTAGCAAGCTTGAACGCTATCTTTCTCTTTCTCTTTCTCTCTTGCTCAGTCGTTTGCAGCTCAGATAAAGATGAGGAAAGAATCATTAGGTCTGTAACTGAACAGATAAGTAAAATAGATACAATGGAAAACATATATATGTGTATAGTTGAAAGTTTCACATGAAGGGTGTTGTGAGTGATGAGTTTTACATGAGCTTTGAAGAGAAAAGAACAGGAAGAACACAAAGGATGTAACAAGAGAAAGATTATAAAAGGAAAGGGAAGGCAAGGGAGAAAGGGGAAACGATTGACAAATGTCGAATGTGGGGTAATACATGTGAGAAAGGTGTAGATGCAGTTCCAGATATCTATTTGGGCATATGAGATAACGAGATGGTAAAGAGGAAAAGAAAGATGAATTTAAACCAGAACGGCATCCAAGCCGGCCCAGGGGAGAATACCTTCATCGGCAGCGAGAGGAACGACAGCCTTCCGCCACCGGTCGATAGCTTGCCAGGATGCAGTCGACATCTTGTCTGTTTCATCTCTTCCTCGTGCCGAGGCCTTCAAAGTCGCAAACGGTGCCAACGCTGCTACCATAGCCGCGGCCGCCGCTGTTTCTGTGGCTGTCGAAGGATTCGGCACGACGGACGGATTCGGACGGGCGATATCGCATGGCCTAGATCGATCTGGAAGCGAGAACGGATAAGAGTGCGGGTACGGGTACAGATGGGGAAGAAAATGATTGTATCCAGCGGACAGAGCGGTCGGGTGAGGTGCACACGCAGGGTAGGATAAATGTTGAGGCGAGGGATAGGCCGGTTGACCAGACTGGGTATATGGGCGAGATGCTGTTAGAGATGGCTGAGGCAGATGCAGTTGATACGGATGCGGGTGAGATGGTACGATGGATGCAGATGGAGTGATATGCGGTAGGAAGGCAAGCTGTTGAGCAGACGGATATACTGATGACAGATAGGTGGGAAGAGTGGAGATTACTGGGTTGGCCTTCTGTGCGATAGGCATGACCGTCGGTGAGATACCGGACGGCTGTTGTTTCTTGACCGGTCGGACATCTGTTACAAAAGAGGGGTCGAGACTAGAGAAGGCGTCTTCGGCGGACCGTTTGAACGGCCGGGAAGCAAACCCAACGGGAGGGTTGACGGCCCGCTGAGAATTCGAGTTTGGTGTGAGCAGAGCCGACGGCAGCTTGGGAGATTTATTGACCGAGGGCATGAAGCAACCGGCCGAAGGAGGAGCGACATGGGCTAAGGACGAGAATGTCGACCCGAGAACGGAAAGGGGAGTAGACAGTCGTTGGTTGGAAGAGGGTGAAAATGGTTGATAGGGGTGAACGAACGCCTGAAGGGCGCGATGGCGAGCTTTGCCAAGATCAGTCAGCCGATAGAGCCAGGCATAAAATTCTTCGGTTGAGACCCATAGGTCGAAAGCAATGGTCCGGAGAAAGGAACGTTCAATCCCGTTGACATCAGAAAGAGAAAGGCCAGAGACATCGGCGAAAGAACGGTTGGTGTAATTGCAATCGTCCGCAACCTTGTTGGCAACAAGAAGTGAGCCAAGAAAGAGGGCGTGCTCCGGATCTAACTGCGGGTCAGTCTGTACGTCGAGGTCTGGGCGAAGAGATTTTTGACGGTAGTACCTCTCGAGAAAGAGTAAGGCAAGCACGACGACGAGCTGATTGACCTGAGTGGACTCAAGCACGGTTGAGACAAAGCTAGCGAACGCTGGGGTAGGTTCGAGGTGTCTAGGCAGGAGTCGAGTTGATGGGTGAGTGTGTGGGTGTGATTGTCCGAACGGAGGTGGCCGATAGGAGATGAAAGTCGCCATGCGTGCTAAGAACATGAGTTATATGCGCTCTATGTCAGCCCGTAGTAAAGGGTGATATACTGTTGTGGATCAAAGGGAAAGATATGCTGACGTACAGGTATGTATCGAGAGTTCGCTCAGCGACTTTTGACTCGACACACCATGGATGATGGTGGACATTCCCCGTGAGTAGTGATGATGATGATGATGATGATGATGATGATTGGAATATACTGATTCGAGTACGGGTGGATAGCTGACTTGGACTGGGCAATCACGTTCCCAAACAGAAGAATAGAAGAATGAAAGAAGGAAAAGAGGAAGAGAGAGAGAGGAAGAAAAAGTGAAAAGGAAAAAGCAAAAGGAAAAGGAAAAGAGAACGAAAGAAAAGAAAAGAGACAGTGACAGATTTATAAGTTGACGAACGACAGCTAGCCGGCCGACGCAGTCAACGTTTAGGTTGCAGGCGGTCCGTGCGAAATTGAATTTTACACACACGCACACATTTTTTCGAACGGGAACTGGAACTTGCGAAAAGCCAAGGGCCGATTATAGTGGACATGTCGCGGTCGGTTAGTTTCCGTTCCTGATTGTCATCTGAATGTCACGACGGCCTACCGCCGCCCCTTTGTGTTTTCTCCTGATTTTTTATTGTATTTTATTTTTTTATTTATCTTTATTTTTATTTTTATTTTTATTTTATTTTTCACACACACACACACAGGCATCCCGATCGACCCGACCCGACAATCTAGTCAGATGCCGGCAGGGAAAAAGAGAAAGAAAAAGAAAAAGAAAAAAAAACTAAAAGGGCCTAGAGCTAGTCGTAGACAAGGCAAAGGCGGGGGAAGGGGAGAGGGGAACGACGAGAGGAGTAACCCGCTAAATAGATTTAGAGTGATAGACCTAGATGCCGAGAAACGCGCAGTTTAAGAATATACAATAAAGAAAGCCTATGGCGGTTCGACAACCGATCAGGCTTTCCAGGGCGAAACTCGGTCGCAGTTTAGGATCTGGTGACTAGGGACACAACGCTGTATGTAAGATAGCGTCGTGTGGAGGCGGATGGGCTGACGTACAACAGACAAGGACCGCCCGTTTTTGCCGTGGTCGATCTTCTATCTTTCGGATGGTCTTTCTATCTTATTTTATTTTATTTTACTTTATTTTACTTTACTCTATTTCATTTCATTTCATTTGTTTTTTCTTGTTGTTTCTCGTATCATTTGACAAATCTCCTCTGAGCTCAACCTCACGGATGACGCCGTTTCTTCAAAAAAACTTCTTCTACTTCTTCTTGCTCCACCTTCACCCCGCAGTCGGGATCTAAGAAAAAAGAACTAGGTTGTAATCAGTAGCCCAAACGGTCTAGTCTTCATGGGAACAATACTGTTTCGTGGCTCTCTTCTGCCCAGTCCGGATCTAAAAGCTTAGCCTTTCCTTTTTCTATCTTTCTTCTTCTTCTATAATATACACATATTTACTATTTTTTTGATTCCATCGGATTCTTTTCTTTTTCTTCTTCTTCTTTTTCGGTCGATGCGCCGAGCAATGAAGGAGGCAAACGTTCACACGAACGTTCAAACAAACTTTCAAGAAAAAAAGAGGGGAAAAAAGGCAAAAAAACAAAACAAAACAGCCAGTTAGGGGACTTCACTCGTGAAATGGCGGTCTTGTTTTCTGTTATGTGTGCCGTTAGTTTGGCCGTTAGTTTCGTCATCTGAACAATCAAAGTCTCTCTTATAGCTTGTCTCTTGCGGGGCATGACGAACACTACCCGTCACAAGGTGGATCGACGTGCCTTGGCAGAAGGGACAAGAATCGAAATATATATATGAAAACGGAGAGAATGTAAGACAGGGACACGACAACGAAGAAAAATCTGATATCTTTGAAGAGCCAGTTTCAAGAATCATCGTATAGAAAAGAAACGAGGGGAAGAAAACGAATTGAAAGAATATTGGAAAGGGGCAATGACACGACAAGATACTGAAAGGCATTTGATGTATGTAGAGATAATATGTGTATGTTTGTTTGAGCACTCAAGCCCCCCAGGGCTTTTTCCATGTGGAAGCATCCCTGGGTCTTGAATGCTCCTCATGCTCATGCGCAGGGGGTCACTATTTATGGTTATCACACGGCATATCTGCGGCATCTGTTCGTCAAATGCTCCGGCTCCGGCCCGGGGTTTTGTCCGACTATCTCGATTTATCAATCAAGCTGTTACTCTAATCTTATCAGGTCTATTCATTCATTTATTCAATCAAATACATTACCTACAATGAGTCACTCTTCCAAACGCTGATCTTTTTTTATTTTATCTTTTCGTTATTCGTTCACCTTTCGTTCGTTCGTTCTTTCAGTTGTTCATCAGGAGCCTTACTTGCCATCAAAATTATCGATAAAACCTTGTTTGGTCCTGTTGGTCAGATTAATCTGCTCTGTTTACGTTTGGTCTGCATACACTCAATCAGCTTTCTCTTTATCCTTCGACCAATTCAGCCTGTAAACCTAACAAGCTCGTCTCTCCGAACCGCCGGACACGTACACCGCGGCCAAACACTATTTTCCCTCACGTATAGACAAACTCTTACGTTTCCAGATGACCGATCACACGACCATTGATAAGTCGATATCTTCTGGTACTCTTGGCTCGCCTGGTTCCCCAGCTTCGATATCTGCCCCAACACCGTCCTTCTCGATACAGCGTTCTCATCCTCATCTAAATCCTCACCAACACAACCACAACAAACTCGAATCTTCAGAGGACGTTTCGTGTGCGAACACGTTATACGACTATGACATATCGTCTACCAGTCCTCAAACGGTCGTCGACATTCCGTCCGCTGAAAACAAATCCTCACACTTGGGCAAAGCTTACGAAAAGAATCCTCCTGATTTGGAGAAATCCCACGACCTTGGTTCTTTGTCAGGAGGAAAAACGATAGAGCCAGAGCTTCATTCAAAGAATAACCACCTGGGCACCGCCTCAGGCGAACCGCTCCACAAGGTTGGATCCGTTTCGATGGACGGCCAACTTTATCCTACTAGATCCGGTAGAGGCGAGCAGTTTGACGAACCCCTCACTGACGTTCGTACACGCGAAGAAATTATTTACGTCGATTTTCCTATAGGCGATCCAGAGGTAAGTCTTTTATTCTTTCTTCACGTCCGTTTGTGCATTCAATGCATATATTCTTCATGCGCTTCCTTCTCAATACATAATATGTCTTTCTTTCCAAAGGATCCGTTGAACTGGTCAAGCTTAAGGAAATGGATTGTCACTCTGTGCTGTGTGTGTATCACATCCCTCACTGCCTTCAACGCTACGGCGTACAGTTTGGCCTTTTCAGACGCACAAACCGAACTTGGGGTCTCCAAAGTCACCTGGACGATAGGAAACACCTTGGTTAGTACTCTCTCTATTCATCTTTCTTTAACCAAGCCTAGGTTCCTCCTTTTTCCTTTTCTTTTTCCTTTTCTTTTTCCTTTTCTCTGCTGAGGATCTCTTTTCTTATCCCAATACTTGATATCTTTTTTGCCTCGACACCTTTAGTATCTTCTGGGGATCTCGTTCACCCCGCTCTTTCTCGCACCATACTCGGAACTCATCGGAAGAAACAAGATCTACCTCGTCACTAGTTTCCTCAATGCCATCCTTTGTCTTCCTCAGGCATTAGTCAGTCTTATGTCCCCATTCTTCCGCGTTTTGTCGTATTCTTCTTCTCAATCCTTGATTTTATCTCTATACGCCTTATAGTGTGGCCTCACTGGGATTTTTGTCTCTAGATTCTTCCAAGGAATGTGCTCCTCTGTCGGAAACTCCATGGTTGGAGGGTCGATCGCCGACATGTTCCCTGCAGAGTGTGAGTGGCCGCTGTCCTTCCACAGACATGTACATGTCCGGCAACACTTCGTTAATGTCTTCAACCTCTTTTCTTTCTTTCTTCTTCTTTGGGCCATAGCTCGAGGACAGGCTATGAGCGTGTACTCTCTCTTTGTCTTTTGGGGCCAGGCAATTGGACCTGCCAGTATGTAACTCTGTCGCTTCTTTCGGATCACCGTTTGACATATACTCCATGTCACGAGACTGATCTTCCAATTCGACCTATCTTATGTGATTTATAGCGATGGGTTGGGTTGCTATCCGGCTTGGGTATCAATGGGTCTTTTGGTTAGAAGTACGTTTTTTTTTTCCTCGTCGCCAAATTCGATGATCTGATTGCCTGGAAACTAAACGTTTTATCCCCTGGTCCAGTTGATCATGTTCGGAGGCTTGTTCGTGGTTCTGGTCTTTGCCTTGAAGGAAACTCGAGGATCAATATTGTGTGCGTCCTTTTGACCGTCCGGGGTATTCCTCTTTCCTGTCCGTATCATCGCTGATAAACCATCTGTGGGTCGTTTGATCGATAGTATCGAGACGAGCGGCAAAGTTGACGAAACAGACAGGGAAGCTTCATGCCGCACCGGGTGATGCCGAACGAAAGGATATCAAAGCCCTAGTCAAGATTTCAATCAGCCGGCCTCTCAGTGAGTCGCCTCTTGCGACTTTCTTCCCCCTGCCGCCTTCTGTCATTCTTGGACACAATCAAGCTGACGGCTCTTGTTTGGGACAATTCAGTATTCTTGTTTACCGAACCAATCGTCTCCGCTATCAGTCTTTGGGTCGGGTTTTTATGGGGATGCCTCTTCTTATTCATCAACTCCGTTGCCATAGTTTTTGGACAGTATGGATTCAATTCTGGTGAATCCGGTTTGATCCTTCTGTAAGTTATCTCCGATGTCTTTCCCAACGAGAGCGCCCTTTTTCAACTCTCTGACGGCTTCTTACCCTTTGAACCTTTCCAAAATAGTACGCTAGGATTCGCAGCTACTATTGGGGTCTTGATCGAATTTCATCAAAACGTCCTCTATCAAAAGGCGACGGCCAGAGCGGGTGGTCGTGCCGAGCCAGAGGCTAGATTGTATTGGACATTGATCGGAGCCTTTGTCTTCCCTGCAGGCACGTCTACGTCTTGGCCCATTCCTCATTCTGTCCCATCATGCTATCGGTCGGTATTGCCCATTTTATTGATCTGTTTGATACTCTTCACACTTTCACAGGTGTCTTTTGGTACGCATGGACAGGCCAACCTGGAATCTCCTGGGTTTCACCAGCAGCCGCTCTGATGTTCGCAAATATCGGGATTTATCTCTGTTATACCGGTGTTTTCAATTATTTGAGCGATTGGTCCGTACCCTCTTTTCTTTTCTTTTCGTCCTCTGCTTAGTTTGTTTATAGACATGCTTACTCGAACCGGTCATCTTCTTTTCTTTTCTTTGTTAGTTACGAGCAATACTCATCTTCAGCACAGGCCGCTCAATCGCTTCTTCGAAATATATTTGCTGCAATCTTCCCTTTGTTTGCTTCTTCGCTGTATGAAAACCTTGGGTACCCTTAGTGAGTAGCCTTGTCTCTCTTCTTTCTTTTTTTCTCGCTCCTTTCCGTCTCATGAACTGAATCAGTGGATGAGTGTCTGTTCTTTAATATAGCGCCTCGACGTTGCTGGGTTGCATAGCCTTTTTGGGCGGGTTCTGTCCGCTCTTGATCTTCTTGTACGGAAAAAAGCTGCGTGCCCGGTCTAAAAGTTTGTTTTTCCTCTCGCTTTTACCCCCTTTTTAAAATCAACTCTTGATCGTCTTGACTGATCAAAATTACATTCATTGAATGATCGTAATAAAACTTGGATAATCGACAAACGATATGACTGGAATCAAACAGTTGCCTGTGCCCTTGCTCGAGAAGCCGAAGAGAGAGAACAGGAACGGGAAAAAGAAACAAAGACTCTACCGAAAACTGTATAATTGGGGTGTATGTACACGAGTTTCTATTCCTCTCTTTGCCGCCCTTTTTCTTTCTGCCATTGACTCCTCGATGTCAATTCATTGGTATATTCGTCTGTTTCTTTCGTTCCATGCTAGTTTTAGATCCTTCTATGACTTTGCTGATCTTCTCTTCCCAACCCTTGATCCTGTATCTTTACTATCTTTGTTTTCATTCTGCTTCACCCCTTTCACCCCTTTCTCTGCGTAGTCGTATCAAAAACGTATTCGTCTTTTCCTCCTTTACTTTCCTTCCATCTTTCCTTCCACGTTCTCCTTCGTAACTGTCTCCGTCTCCTTCTCACTTGATCTCTTTGTATGAATGATTTCATTCAGTACAGCACTGTCCCGTTTCCTATATGCGATACAAATAATTCCATCTCTTCTAATTTTCTTTCTTATTCTTCTTCAACCCTTGCAATTCAGAGGCAGCCATGTAATAAAATAAACGGCATGAAGATACAAGACAAACAGATGAAAGAGAGAGAGACTCAATCGAAAGTGACTTTTGTTCCCAAACTCTCCACGATTCCCACGTTCTCTCTCTTGGCCATCGCCAGAGCAGCACCAGGTCTCTGTCGACCTGATTTCTCCCATTTGGCCATCTTGGCTGGTCTCTTTGCCTTTCCTTCTTCTCCCTGTGCATCATCGTCATCCCCGGTTTCCTTTCTCTTTCGGCCGTCTTCGCCTTCGGTGTCAGCGGCCCCGCCAGCGGCAGCGGCGGCAGCAGCCTTGAGAGCTGCTCGCTCACTTTTCATAGGTCGGACTTTCTTCCTGGGGACCTGAGGTTGAGGCTGAGCATCGACCGTCGTTTGATCGGCGTTCGAAGAGGCATTGGAGGTGGAGTGGGAATCAACGATTGGGGTGTTGAACGTATTGCGGCCCGTACCAGATCGGGCGGCCGCTGCTGCCGAGGCAAACTGTGTTTTGGCAAGGGAAAAAAAATGAGAAGGGCGATGGTAATGGCCAAGGCATGGAGGAAATCATCAGAAGATTGAACGAGTAAGAAGAGAAAGCACTTTTATTTTCATCCGGAAAGAGGACTAACCTCGACACTTAGCGGTCGACCGTCCAATCGGTGGTTTCGCATGTCAATCAACGCAGCTGTCGCTTGGGCAGGAGTAAAGAAATCCAAGAAGGCGAATCTACCAGAAGCAAACGTATTCTCGTTAATGTTAATCAGAACGTTTAGAGATACGGGGTGAAAGCTAACACCAAACAAGACGAACCCTTTACATCGACCTGTATCCTGGAACTGACCCATCCTAACCTTCCTCAACCCAGCTCCAGAGACCTCTTCCACTGACTTCTCAGCCGCCCCATCCTTCGCGTCCGATGTGCTCTCTTTTTCCTCGTCCTGATCTCCGTCGGCAGCGACAGCGGGATCAATCTCACTCTTTTCGGGAAGGAACTTGGACCGAGGTTGTTTTTGAGCATGTTTCTTGGAGTTAGAGAGTGAGGTAGACCAGTGGGATTCGATCAAGTTCCGAAGGATCTCCTCGGTCGCGGCAAATCTGGTGATTAGAAAGATAGATAGATAGATAGATAGATAAGGACGCGCGCGTACCAAATCATTTGACGTAGTATGAGATGAAAGAGGAGAAAACGAAAAGGCCTACCCTAGATTCCCAACAAAGAGGGTACTGCCAACCGGATTCTTTTGCTTGGCCAACAAAGCCTGAGCGGTCTTAGACTTGGACTGTCCTTCAGGAAGAGAAGCGATGGCGGCGGTGGGTGCGGCTGGTCGATTAGTAAAGTCTGATCCGAGCTTGATGAGAAGTGCTCGGCCATCTGAAGAGAAAGTTTGATTTGAGAAAAGAAGAAAGCAATCAGTTTGAATGAACAAAGCGAGCAAGCCCGTGAAAAAGAACAAATGTACGCACTAAGATGACCTTCTGATAGCTTGACAGCTTCCAGGCATGATTCTCGGTTGGAGAAGTCTACATAAGCGAATCTGTATCAGACGAATACATCAAATTTGACAGATCGGAATTAGGCAGACAGCTTGAGTTGTAAAAGAGAATGGCAATAAGAGAAATAAAGATAAAGATGAACGCAC
Organism: Phaffia tasmanica; assembly: GCA_014825565.1. Classification (NCBI taxonomy): domain Eukaryota; kingdom Fungi; phylum Basidiomycota; class Tremellomycetes; order Cystofilobasidiales; family Mrakiaceae; genus Phaffia; species Phaffia tasmanica. The sequence continues at coordinate 71,230 of MVAI01000059.1, read as the reverse complement.
CCTTTGTTCTGACCAGGTCGTCCGCCTGATTGAGCGGGCCCTCTAGGCATCTTGATCCTCGTGATCCGTGCCTCTTGATCCTCATCCTCATCGTCCTCACTGTCTTCCTCGCTGTCTTCCTCACTGTCACTCCCGCTTTCTTCTCCAGATCCGTCCTCGTCCTTGACCGGCTTCTTCTCCTTTCCTTTTCCTTTAGCAGTCGAGTTGACCAAGGCCTTAGTGAAATATTGCCTGAGTTGATCCTCATTGGTCTTGAACGACAAATTTCCTACCCAGACCGAGTATTTTCCTACGTTCGATTCATCCTTCGCCTTCCTGTTGGATGCGGTAGCAGAGGTGGTCGAAGTAGCGGTGGAAGAGCTCAACGAGGGATCAGCGCCTTCTCGGAGATTCGATTTTGACTTCGATTTTCGAAGGGCAGCGCGAGAGAGGGGGGCAGGGGCGTTGGGGTCAATCTCGAGAAGATCGGTATCATCTACTGGAACAGAGTCCTCAGCTGTATCAGGTGCAGCATTCTCCAAATTATTTGACTGCTGGGATGATGTTGAAGCCTCTGGCTGAGGAGAGGAAGCATCGTTAGTTCCATTGACGTCGTCGTCGTCCGCCTTTGGCTTCTCGACCTCCAGAGTGATCTCGTTCTCCTTCTTCTCTTTTTTCTCCTTTTTCTCCTTTTTCTCCTTCTTTTCTTTCTTCTCCTTCTTTAGGACAGAAGTGGTGTCAGACTTATCCTTAGGCATGGCGATCAGTTAGTGTAAGGATTGGTGGGAGGATTGGTCTATAAGCAGCAGAGGCAAACAGAATGGAGGAAAACATTATCTGAAATTTCTGAGGGTGAATAAAATCAAGGCGGTACTTTCATTGGTCACGTGTTGTGGCAAATTGTTTACGCGCCTTACCCGCTTTCACTTCATTCTCACCTTCTCTTTCGGTAGATCATCGACGATCAACCTTATAGACCATCACACCGTTCTGATGTCCATGAACAACCCTTCATCACCAAAACGTCCATCAAAAGTGGTCCAAGTTCATTCAGATTACTCCAAAAATTCAGATCCTGCTAACGAGGCCCTCTCGTCGTACAGATCGTCTGCTAGAGCACGAAGTAACAGTCTCAGCAGCAACGCCGAAAGCTTTGTCTCAAATGGTATGAACTTATCACTCGATATATCTGTTTGTGTTTCCAATAAATATGGTGGTTGGTACACAACTAAGTGGTTTCCATCTGTGACAACCTTAGGAGGATCCATTTCGAGCTCAAATTCTACAGGCGCTGCTTTCGTATGGATGACCGTGGTAGGTGTACTTACCGAGTAAAGAAGCAGATTTCTGCTATATGAATAACGTTTCTTAAGCATCGGCTTTGCATTTTGCGGGGTTCGTTTGAATAGATCAGATCCAAACCAGGACTCGCAGAGGACCTAACAACGTTCTTGGCAGGGTCGGTATATCTTGCTTTGTGTATCGTTATCACCGTCGATTCGAACCAAGATCGTATATGTTTGACTAACAGAATCAACTGATTTTGGCTTGCTTTATAGAGCTTCACAGCGCATCTTGGATAAAGAGCGTCAGTTTGGTTAAACAATCACTGATAGATCACTTTCAGGAAAAGGCGATCTTACCCTTCTTAAACGATTATAGCCGGTGTCTTGTTCCATCGAACACTGCGTTGTGTAGACGATGAAGATGACGATGTAGCAGGCACAAAATTTCTAGCTTATGCAGAGTGAGTCACCATTGGAGACTTGTATGAAGAACTCCTTCTCAGTCACTCAAGCAAATTTGTGTGCTTTCCACTCGTTACCTTTTAAAGGAGCTGACCGTCTATCAACTTCCTCGTTCTGTTTTGGACAGATTTATGGACGATGATGCTTTCGACCTTCACTTACAGAGTAAATATTTTATAGAACTCTAAATAGAAAATTCAGCCATTAACATCATATCCCACTTTGCGTTTTTCCTAATCACAATAAAGGCGAAGAGTTTCAACTCCTTGTGTACGTTTTTTATCCTTCTTCACTTCTTCCCATACTGAACAGAAGGTTTACTAAATATCGCTCGTTTTATTCAGAGAAAACTCGGATCTCATTCAATCTGCGCCAGGTAACGAAGTCTAACACATACGTCAATCTGCCAACTACTCAGAATCTGATCAACCAAATGCCTTTCTTGTGAACAGAGGTCTATTTCTTCAGAGATACAGTTGTCCCTGTCCCTGAATAGGCTGCTCAATCCTTCTTGTACATCGGCGGCATTCCCATCCTCTTCTCTCGTTTTATCATAATCTCGGGTTAATTTTATTCGCTATCCTTAAGTTTGTATACATGTTGTTGTTTTGTCTCTACGTCTGAGAAACCGTATATTATCAAAGCATATTCTTATCGACAATTCCAGTCAAATCGACAATCATGTACATCCACACACTTGTCTATTCAACACGATCTTTATCTTTCTTAGTCCGCCGTATCAAACTTGGACTGATTTGGGTTGTAGAGATCTTCAAAGAGGAACAATTTGTTCAAGAAAACAAAGATAAGAAGAGAAAGAACAAAGACTTCAGAATGGGTTCTGGCGAAGAATAAAGTTGACAGCAAGAGGTGAATGACTCCCTGCCCTTTCGATCTCAATTGCCACCTATAAGAAATCTGATCCAGCTCCATAGATGACGAAGGAGGGTCGATCAGTGAATGACTTCATTCTGAGCATACATATGGATGGTCAGACAAAAATTACCGTATCCCAAAAGTATCTGTAGATTCAATCAGGCTATCAGTAGCCTTGATACATGGTCAATCATTGACCACGAGCAAACGAAAGGAAACATGCGCATTCAAACGGCCAAACATCGGTTCTGGTTTATATATCGTAACATCTGCGTCCATCTCTATTATAATCATTTTGAAACTATTTCCTAAAGATGGAGCACACTCTGTATAAAAGGAGGTTTTCTTGGTGGCGCCCAAGGGAGACGAAAGGAAACGTAAGCAGGGTTGATGGTGCGAAAAGGACTTTTTGCGCCAATGATGAAAGCATCTTCCAGACACACTATGTTTGGACGCGCTACTTCCACCATTAACTTTGTCGGCGAAAGATGTGATGTCTTCGTATAAAGTTGAACGAAGACTCGAAGTCTGACTCACGTTCGGTTTCTGGCTCGATGATGAGTATAAAGAATTCTCTCTGAGATGGGAAGATGAGATTTAAATAATGAACTGGTAAGAAAATCCTTGAGGAATGGTCGGGTCGAGACTGATGTGGGCTTGCTCAATATGTCCTCTTCATCAATATTTTCTTCATCTGTCTCCTGTTCACATGCTTGTTCTCGTCCTCAAGACAAAATGTTCCCATTCCAAAGAAGATTCTCTTCTCTCGAATCAAGGAGTTGTATCTAGTCTCAATCTTATCGGGTTATGTATCATACCGGTTATGGCTGATGAACCCTCTCCTACGAACACGCACATAAACAAATGAATAACACGGTCGGACCAACCAGTAGTAAAGAGAAAACAAAAAGTTTGGATAGCTAACCAGAAGTAGAGAAGATTGAAAGACGGAAATATAACTAAATAGGACACACACAAAAAAAGGTTCAAAGGGAGAAGGGTAGAGAAAGGGTAGATTGACAAAGGAGTGGTATATATGGTAGGGCCCTTCTCAAAACACTAAGGCCTTGGATACGGAAGAGATTCCAAGGGCCGAATAGTCCATGAACAATTGTGCATGTTTATTATAGAGGCAGCAAGGCTGTGAAAAAAAAATTGAAGAGAATTAATATGTGAACCTTACTGTCAGAAAATGAGACGAAATAAATCGAAACGTTCTGATGGCTTACTCACCAGAGGGTTCATCCGTTGATTGATTCGGTTCCATCGACATATCTGCCTCGCCGACCACAGGTCCCGTCGACTTGTCCGTCACTTGCTCAAGCTGATCTAATCCAGCCTGAATGTCCGCCGAGGACATCATCGTAGGAGCTGCTGGTTCAACCGACGCGTTAGCTGCAGAAGCAAGAGTAGAGGGCGCGGAAGCTGTTGGCAAGCTCTGTTCAGCAATCGGAGGCTGTGCAGACGGAGCGAACGATGGCGATCCAGAAACAAGCGAACCGGATGAGGGATTGGTGGGAGCCAATGAGGAGGAAGTAGAAGAAAGAATAGGTTGATTAATTGAAGCCGAAGGAGCGGGTACAGGAACAGGAGTAGGGGCGTGAGTGAAAGTAGAAGCAGGAGCATGAGCAGTAGCAGGCAGTGGGGCAGAGAAGGAAGAATTGTTGGCCGCCTGTCGGATTGCCGGGTTGACCGGGGCAGCCCTCTCATTTCCGATTTGCCCCTCCACAGCTCTGATCGCGCCTTGGGCCTGCTCCATCATTGCCTTGACTTTAGCCGTCTGTTCAAGCACCTTGATCCTCTCTCGATACACGTTCTGTCTAGCCACTTCAACCGCCCGCCTTTCATGCTCAACCATCTCTTCAAGCTGTTCGAAATGAGCCATCTTGAGCTCGAGCTTCTTCAGCTGAGCAGACACTAGCCGAGATACGAGTGACTGGAGCTGACGTTCCTCTTCCGAGGCCAAGACCGATGCCTTTGACGCGGCAGCCGAGAGTGAAGTCGATGCAGCCTGTTGAAGAGCCGACCGGGATGGAGCAGAAGCAACAGAGACCGGATCAGACCCGCCGGATGTCGCCTGTCCGTCCTCCTTCTCCTCCTTGATCTCTTTCAACGGACTGTCAACGGCCGCTTCGTCATCCTGCATGGACACGTCTCCCTCAGCCACCTCCTTCGGCTTGCTTTTGTCCTCCTCGTTCATGTTCTCCGTCGCCTCTCCCTCTTTCTCCTTCTCGTTTCCGTCCTGTTTCCCAGATGCACCCGTTCCAGAAGCTTCTTCCTCCGGCTTCCTCGCGATCCGCTTCAAGTCACCTGTGAGCTCACCCATCGCTCGACCTGCCGCCGCTGCCGCTACACCTGGCCCAATGGTGCTCGCTAAAAAGGCGACCACACTCATCACTGGGTTGTCCGCCTTTGCGAATGGCAAAGCCTCTGCATTTCCACCTAGTCCGACTGCATACTTCAACGGGCCGAGATCGGTTTCAGCCGAAGCGGCTGCCAGGTATGGATCCTCGATCGGCAGTTGCAAGAATTTGAGGATACATTGATCCCTCGTTCTCGTCTGGACGTGATCTGAAATCGATGTCCAATCCTCATCGTGCATCTCGATCGCCTCGAGTAGCAGAAGAAGTTCTTGGTCGGTCCAGTCATCCGTCGAGGCATGCTTGAAAGCTGCGTTGTCTATTCGAACGAAATCCCCAGAGAACATTGTGGAAGGGAACCGACCCGATAGATAGCAAGCCGGGCAAACCGAGTATTTAGCGTCTTTGAGGGAATGGTATCTGATTCGAGTACAATCGACTCCACACGTGTCACATGAGTACGCTTTCTGTTGACCGCCGACAGAGGATCCATTTAGACTGGCGTTCTTGGACGCCAAGGTTGATCCCTCGGTCGGTGTGATCGACCGATGAAGCCCTTTAGACGTTGTCTGGTAGACTTGTTTTCGAAGATCTAGATTCAGAGATCCGCTCGCCGGCTTAGAAGTCGACGCAATCGGATGAGGGGAAGGGGTAGTCGGCTTGATTCCAGGGTGCAAAGGTTGAAGACCTTTGGGAGTATCAAGCGTGACTCTAAAATGGCCAGTAAATGGAGGACCAAGTGACGAGGGTTTTGTATCCGGATCAATCTGATAAACACAGAAGGGAGTTTGATGAGAGAAGAGAAGAAAGTGAAAAGCAGGAGGGAAAATGGAGCAAGTGAGATCAAACAAAAAGACGGAGGGACACGACGGAAAGGACAATATTCGTAAAAACCGTTCACGGGACATACCTGATAGTTGATTAATCCCCACTGCTCTAGAAAGGCGTGAACCCTCATGATAGCACATACATCACCTGCCAAGTTTCTCCGGCAAGCGGTGACAGTCAAGTACTCGCTCGGATTGAGTCTGTACGTATTGATCATGAAGTCTCTGTAGTCCTTGTAGATCTGAGGGGTTTTGCTTCGGTTCTTGTTGGAGAAAAACTCTGGAATCGACCGTCTCTCGATGGGAGCAATAGTAGCGAAATTAAACCAAGCAGAATAGGAAGGAATGATGATCGGTTGAGTTTGGGCGGCCAAGTAGGCAGCCGCACGAGCACGAAGGGCAGGTAGATCCTCCTCCGCGTCCTCCGGCTCTGAAGGAACGTCGTCTTGTGGTTGAGATTCCGGAAGTTGGGACGCGTTCGGGAGACCGGTAGAAGCTGACTCTTGTTTAGATAATTCGGCCGAGGCAGCCGTGTCGGTCAGAGACTCAAGCTGAGACACGAGAGCTGGACCTGAAGGATTTAAAGAGGGGACAGAAGCATCTGAAACTGTTTGTTGAGTGAGCAAGTGAGGCATAGATGAATGGGTAAAACGCGTTTTGTCAGCTTCTTTCTTCCATCCTATGAATACTTTGGAAGGAGATCTCCAACAAGCTCATTTTTCAGATATTTAACACGTCTTTTCTTGATAAAATTGAGAGATAAAGTAGCTAGAGAAGAAGATAATATAGAGAGAGGAGAAAAGAGAAAGAAAAAAAGAATGGATGTGAGTTACATACCGACATCCATCCTGTCATCCACTCCGGCTTGACTGAGGTTTCCAATGGCAGTCGAGTCAATTGGTTGCTTCTCCATGATCTTACCTGGCGCAGATGCGACTTCGTGGACGGTTGCCCCTTCAACTTCGGGAGTGGGTCCGGCATTAACGACATCAGCAGCAGAAGCAAGATCTGATGGTGAGCCGGCGAGCTTGATTCGTTTTGTTTCCTGGCTGGATGGCAAATCAGCAGCACTTTCGGACGGGAGAGATCTTTTAGGTGAATCCATCCTCTTGTGTCTGGTTGATCGTTCGCGGGCAGTGAGAGCAGAGCGTTGTCTAGAACTAAGTCTGTTCGTTCTTCTGTTCTTTGTCTTTTCTCTAGAGTGAGGTTGAATAAGAAGACGGAGAGCGTGTTGGACTTTTCGGTTTAATATTTTGGTTACGCCTCTGTAACCAATTCGATAGAGTTCACCACGCGTCACTTCATTTCTTACATGAGACACTTAGGGTTGAATATATGACTGGATCATACAAGCAAGAGGAGATCTGCGAAAGTGGCATATAATTGTACAATTGTACAAGAAAGCTAATGTACAGAAAGATGAAGCCAAGACAGAATGGGGTTTGGGAGATCTCTATAAAGAGAAGGTTTTTTAGGCATAGGTCTATCAAAGATAGTCACGAAACCAAATAGAGTACAAGGGAGAGCAAGGCTGAAGAATAGAAAAGGAGAATGTGAGTCAAGACAAAGAAGAACGCCAGAAGATGTCTGCGTTTGCATGTCAAAAGAACCCTCTATTCGAATCGCCTGCCGATCTGGCTCCACGATCTATAGGGCTACTCGAACCCGGCCAATCCTCGTCTTCCAGAGACAAGAAAGAGCAGCATCCACCAAATTTCTGCGTCCAGAAAGACCCTTCCCAAATATTCTTCCACCATGGTGACCCAGAATTACCTGATATTAGATCCGGGCGAGCTGAAGAATCTTCTGATCTTGCAAGAAGAGGAGCATTGGGTAGGTAAGAAGATCCTGGTATAGATTTGGAAATACATAGTAAAGGCTCAGTCGACGAATGTTCCGATGGGGTGCATTCTAGACGTGGAGTTGGGCCCACAGACCCATAATAAGCTGTCCAATTGTCGATCGAGGTGGATCGTTCCAACGAGAGGGACATTGCCCTTCTCTTGCCTGCTGCCTGTGCTTTCGGAAATCGCCAACCAATGAAGCTGACCGCCGGGGAAGCCAAATCGAGTTCACCCGATCTGTCGGAAGAATAGGACCCATAAGCAGTCCGGAGTAGAGTTCGAGGATTGAATCGAACGGATCGGGGTGTAGGTATCGGTCGTGATGCAGGGGAAAGGTACCCTTTCGAGGTTTCCATGATTGTGGGTTCAAGCGAGAACGATTGAGATCGTGTCCTTGTGTGCGTCAAAGCGGATGATGACGGAAGTACGGATGAGGAGGAGGATGAGTTGAACGACGATGCAGATACTGAACGTCTCTGAGCTGAGCTTTGAGAAGGATATAGACCTCTGGACCGTCTGGGAGAACCGCTGGGAACGTTATCGGTCGTGTCCGAAACAGACTGAGAGGTAGACCCAGGCTTCTGTTCCCGACGCCGGCCAGGCGAAGAGGGACGACGTCTAGATCTGGTCGGACATACTTTCGAGTCAACGGTGTCCGCAAGATTTGGGTCATCCCAAAGAAGAGAAAGTGCAGGACCTTCGGTTTCCTCCGGATCTAGTTGATTCACATTCAGATGAGAGGGTATAAAGTCTTCACCCGAGCTGGTTTCTTCCTGTATTGATTCCGCCGTAACATCTGAAACGATACTGAGGGTGGATGATCTCGGATCGTGATAGAACTTCGGACGAGAGAGACCATATATATGAGTAGGCGAACTTGAGGCTCCCTGATCTATTTTATCGCAACAAAGCAACACATCCTTGAGTGAGTGGTTATCTTTTATCTCTGACCAAAAAAGGAAGGAAAACACAAACGGTAACTTGATTTCTCAGGTCTGATTATAAGTAAAAGAACGACGATCAGATACGATTCTCAGAAGACACCAAAACGAAAACTATTTCTAACTCTTTGCTCCACCCTAATTGATCTGGTGATGTTGAAAACACCATGGAGACATCAACAGACGATGAAGTATGAGAGGAAAGTAAGAAAATGAGCGATATAGACTTCTGAATGACGCCGCGTTTCAGATTAACCCCCGACGGGCCCCCAATGAACCCCAACTTTGACCCATATCATCACGTGATATATGGCTGTACCATGCGCCACCATCCAAATTCCTATTCTTCGCCTTTCCAAAAACTCTTCTTCCCATCCTAGACTTGAGACCGATTTGGACTAACTTTAGCCTCCTCCTTTCCTCTTTGTTTCTCTCCTTCAGACATTCATGTCAGACACTCCGACCACTCGCAGGTTGACCAGGGCTTCCATACGGTCCAGTACTGTTTCTCCTTCTGGCTCCTTACAATCAGCTAAAAACATGGCGAGTCCCGCTCAAGCACAAGATACTCCTTCCAAGGTGTCCAAAACCCAGAACAATAATTCAACCCCTAAACGATCCACGGCCTCGCCCAAACCACCTTCATCAGTCCAATCAAAAAGAAACACTTCTAACCCCTCCTCCCTCGGTCAGTCAGCTCATACTACCGATGTTACTGCTTCTCCAGCCCAACATCATTACCCAACCCGATCAACGTCACCCTCCAGAGCTCGTGGGGTGGTTCCCTCTCCGTCCCAGCAGCCATTATCAGATGTGATAGCAAACGTCGTTGCTAAAGCAGTTCATGATGAACTCGAAGAAGAAAACACGGAAAAAAAGCAGAAGGAGTCTGAGACATTATCTGAAAGAGATGTTGAAGGCCTCTCCCGGCTGGCGCTAAGCAAGAAGCGGTCCCCAGCCATGGATGAAAATGGGTCAACTACTGAGTCCATCAACGTTGATGCTGACAACGAAGACGAAGGAACGATCATCCTATACTCGACAGAATCCACTCCAGTTGCCGCCTCTATTGCCCTTCCTTCCACTTCGAGCCCCTCCAAAATGAGAAATTCAACCGACACGAGTCTCATCCTCACCTCTGCCCACTCTACTTCGACATCCACCCCTGTCTCTGCCGCTTCTAACCTCTCTGCATCCCAGTCGAGTTCAACCACGTCCATTCCTTCCAGTAAGACCGTTGATGACGAGACCGACGTTTCTGAGCACGTTCAAATCGAAAGGTTGAGTGAGCAACCAGATGAGAGTATGGAGGACGTAGAAGATCAAGTTGGACATATGGTCGAAGAGTCAGATTCCACCGAGGGCAACAGATCAACCTCAAAGATGAAAGATTTGGAGGATGGCAAGATTCCGTTTGAAGACTCTGAAGATGATGATTCGTCCTCGGAAGCATCTTCTGACGACGATGAAGAAGATGACGATACTGAGGAAGAGGCTCACTCGGATGAGGAGGCCTATCTAGAGTCCCTTCTATCGAAAGCATACGCGAATGCTGAAAAACAAGAGGAGGAGGAGCGAGCGCGCAAGGATAGCGAGGAGATGGTGCTGACCATGGAAGAGGAGACCAAAGAGCCGTTCGTTTCCTCTCTCGCTCTCTTTCCTTATCAGCTGGTGTACAAAAATACAAAGGTTGTGCTAACAAGTTGGTCGTTGCCTACTTGCAAATTTACAGAAAACTTCCCTCCTTAATTGCGCCTTCACTCCCAACACCATACTTATCTTTCAAACAAGAAGGAAAATTCTCTCGGGCATCTCGAACATCGAGCTCCAATTCGTCTAAGCCTACTCGTTCGGCTCCTACCACTGCTCAGAATGCAGAAGCCGGGCCATCATCTGTCAAGAAACAACACGATTTGGACACCACAGTGGTTGAGCGAGCTCTATCCAAAAAAGAAGCCCAGGAGGTTTGTTCTTTGTATTCTTGCAAGATTCATCTTCCAAGACTATCAGTTATTTACATTTGTCTCTTTCTCTTACCTTTTGGCTCTGCTTTTCTCTTGAATACGTTCTTGACTTTAGGCGAGGAAAGCTAATGCCCCTCTTGCTTGGGGTGAGCTCCCTGCGATTCCTGAGGACAAACGAAAGGAGATGGTTAGAGAGTACCACGCTCTCAAGCTTCGAAATTCGCTCGACCCTAAGCGATTCTACAAGGGTCAGGGATCAATCAAGCATGTGCCCGAATTGTTTGCTGTATGTTTCGCTTGTTTTTCTTTATCTGTTTAAAGTCGGCCAGAGTAGTCTGATTCATTATCCTCTGCATTTGCTTTGTCTGATCTCGCATCTGTCTCACAGATTGGAAAGCTTCACGAGCAGTCTAAAGTACTCCAATCGACTACCCTTCGTTCAGAATCTTCTTCTCGCCCAGGATCGATTCTCAAGGAGCTTATGGCGGACGAGGAGTCCCAGGCATATGCGAAACGGAAGTTTGGAGACCTTCAGGCGACTAGATCATACAACGGGAGAAAGCGCGTGGTTAAAAAGTCCAGGAGGGATTAATTTTCAATTTGGTCAACCAATGTTTCAGATCCAGAGATCGCATGGTACATCATCTCACACCCTTTTGAAGATTCGAATAGACATGTTACAGCAAGCTTGACCTTAAAAAAGGGTAGTGAAAGCGTTTTTTCAACCGACAACTGAAAAGAGAACCGAATGTGGAAAAAAAGCACTGTTGAATTCAAGTAGTACGACAGATTTTGTAAGCCTTACTGAGATGATATCCTCACACATTTTCCGCTCAACTGGTTCACTTAAACAAACTGAACATCAAGTCTGATTTATGTAGGGTCAATTGAGAGAATCAAAAACAAAACGAGAAACCAGTTACTGTTTATACACGAGAAAAAAAGGATAGATGGATCAGCTCTATACACGTGATCCCCTTCAATTGCCTAGACAACGAACCAAGGTCGTTATGTCGAGACCGCTAAACTCAACACCTCTAATATGTGATCACTTGGCAAATAGTTTAAAGACTAGTGAGATTCATGATTATCAGAACTCAGTACATAGATACTTTTTAGACAAAAATCAGCAAAAGCAAAGATCCTCGTAGTCAGACGCCTTACCACTGGGCCACTCGGCCAATGTGAGAATTTTATGCATTTAGACCAAGACGGGGGTCGAACCCGCGATTTCCTGATGCATACAAGGTAGAAAACGACATGTAAGCCGCTTCACCATCTTTGACTATAGTTTTGTTCAACAGATTACCAAGTATCATAACATCTTGTCCCAGACTTCTAGGATCCTTACTCAGAAACTTCAGGCAACAATAGACTTTTTTCTCTGGCTCTTGTTGTATCTCATTAGTTTTCAACCTGTTCCCTAGGTGTTCCTACATCAGACACGCCTGGACTCTAAACCCAGCAAACACCTTGATGGTGTTTTCAGCAAACGGAATGGGAAACAGAATACACAACGGCAATTAGCCAGAACATATAGAGTGAAAGCAAAACCTGCGAGGGTGTTACAAACATCACTCCGTTTCCGTGACAACAACGAGAAATATAAAAAATAAAAACAAGAATGGCTTGACTAAGTTGGGACTGTGGATCTCAACATACCATGGCCATCTAATATAAGCGTCAACTTTTTTCTGATGGCCTCTTCTGTTGGTTTAGACACCTTTATTAAATTGATCGGCTTAAGTAAGAGAAAGTGAAACGTCTCAAGCTACTCAGTGTTGATCGCAATTTTCAGTATATTCAACGTTTATGCCCGTGATCAAAACATGAGGTAAGATGCCCACGGATATATGATCGAGGATCAATGGTAATATATGTAGTGTCCTTTTATTCTTCATCGGTTTGACTCCTGCTCCTCAGTCGACTTGACAGCATTTTGCACATCCTCCTTGACGCCCTCTAACGTTTCCCCCGCCTTCTTCATCCCGCTGTTCAACGTGTTCTGGATATCCTCCCCAAGCGTCGAGCCGGATCGGTTCGTTCCAAACAAAGGAAGAGCCGCATGGAGGCCCTGCAGATCTGCCGCATCGGCGGCCTCCTTCGCGGCGGCCTCTGCCTTTCTCTTCTCGAAGGTGAGTTTGGTCATTTGCCGAGTGGCTATCAGCTGCTCGGGTGTCTTCCACTCGGGCGAAGCTTTGAAAGTGGCTAGATCAGATGCATTCCGAGCGGCCACATACGCATCTAGCTCAGGTCCTTCCACTAACGGGACGGAAGGAAGACTCGAAGAGGTAGAAGCATTGAACGAGGTAAGGAGCTCGATGACTTTTGACTGGGGCTGTCGAGTAATGTCCAACCGGGCAGGGGAAGATGATCCCTCTGTGTAATTGATATTAACAAAAACGGGAAAAAAGAAAGAAAGAAAAAGAGTCAGTCAACTGACAAGGCAATGATCTTTTCAGTAAGTCACGAACTGCTTCTAATACATACCCGTCCAGATGTCGACAAACTCTCGGGTCCAGTACGGATCGAGAAGTTTCTCGTCTCCTTTTTTCAACACGACCTCCTCTGTTGGCCTTTTATCCTTACGGAAAGCAAACTCGAAAGGAACGTTGACGTTGTTGTACGCCAGATGACGAAGGGGTCGCTGAATTAACTCTTTCTCGTCTAAATCTTCTGGGATGTATGTCTTTCCAAGGAACCGATGAGACTGCTGCCTGAGAGAACATCGCGAATCAAAAACCCATGAGAACATCGCGAAAAGTTAAACCCAAGTAGAGTGAAAATTCTAGGATAGAAATGTTTGAACTAACGATTTCGAACCAGTATTGGCGACCGAGAACTTTAGTCTTTCGATAGCTGCTGGGAGGACGATCGGCTTGTCGGAGGGATAGCTGCTGAGGTACTGGGTGAGCGACTTTACGCTAAGTTTGGGATGTTTTCTGACCGCAGACATCTTTCTTTCTGATAAAGATAGAAGCGAATAAGATTGAGTGAGCTTGTTTTGGCGAACGTAAACCAATTTGGTCACAGAGAAGACGTACAATGGCAAGAGTTCGATGATGGAAAAGGGAAAAGAACCATACTCAAAGAAAAGGAAGAGAGTAAGAAAAATATTAGAAGATCGAATAGTAAAGACTATGTAACGAACTAGAAAAATTCATAGTCTTTTTAAGAAGCCAAACCATTACTGGAAAATGACCTCAGCAAGAGATCTTGTGCGTATCTGTCTGGCAACGCAAACTGCATCTTTCCTCCCTAATTCCTTTAGCAGTTATCGAGGAAAGACATTCCTACCTGCACACCCATATAAGTACAGATAGAGCTTGATACTTTGTGGCAATCTATATGCCCAAGCTCTTTCCCGACTCTACCACTCGTTCACACGAGTCATCCTCGTCTTCTACAGATCGGTCTCAACCTCATGAGTTCCAAAGGCCAATCAAAGCTGCATTGGATCCAATAACTGATACCACTCCTTCTTCCTTTGCGGTCATTGGGCATGCCGTTAAAGGAATAGGCTCTGGTTGGAATACCGGGCCTAACGGAGGAGATGTTTTGCATGATAGTTAGTTTCAATATCCCTGATTTTATGGAGAAGATGTTTGAGCAGGAGGTCGAGAGGATGGTCTTTTTTCTCTCCTCTTTCTCCTTCCCACGATACTCATCAAGAAACGTCTGAATGAAAGCTGACATGCTGGTTTTGATGAACTCTGCTCATGGACCAGTGGCTCCGATGATATTTAATCCTCGTTTTATCGCCAATGCATCAAATCACTCGGTCAATCGTCAAACCTTAGCACCTCCGTCACGCACATCCATCATGACTCCTCTCAAGATGACTATGCCGTCTTTAGGACCCCGCCAGAGAACTTCGGCCTCTCTCAGTATCCTTGAAGCAATCCCTTCTCTTCTCTCTGCTCCTCTTCCAGATCAGGCAGCATCATCTACCGACAACAATGCAGCAGTCAGTCTCCTCCGAGGGTTTCAGGCCACCGTACCGAGCTCTGAACGTGGAAAAGAGCGAAGGCGAAAGGTCCGAGGAAACCTGGCCGAGGTCGGATTGGGTGGTGGTCGGATAGGTGTGAAAAGATTGACAGCGCAAAGAGGCGGTCTTCTTGGGGCTTCAGGAGAGGAAGATGAAGATGGAGAAGTGGAAGAGGGCGTGATGATGACCGGAAAGGAACGGAGAAGGAGACGAAGGGAAAAGGCGAAGCTCGCAGCATCAACTTCAAAGGGCAGTTCAATTGCCAAGCATGAGCTTGGGAGGGAAGAACTGTTGAGGATGGAGGATGAAATCAAATGGGACAGAGAGAATCTAGTCGTCAGGAAGGTCAGTGTAGTTTTCTCATATCATCCATTCCTTGGTATCAGATCAGTGTGTGTAGTAATTACTGAAGGCGTACTTTCTTGACGAATGGGGCTGGTTTTCTTTGCCCAATAGTCTTTGCTCAATTCGGAGATCGAAGAACTTTCATCAAAAATCTCAGCTTTAGGAAACATTCGTATGGAGCTTGAGCAAGGTATCTTAAAATTGAAGGAGGAAGATCTAGGATTACAAGATGAGCGTTCGTACTCTCCCTTTTTAATTTATCAGGCAGATTGGTAGACACGACATCGGGTTTGCTCAAAGAGTAATGAGACTGATTGGTTCTCTTGTTTGTCTGACATTTTTCAAATCAGTGGAGGGCATCCAGGATAGGCTGTTATCGATAACTCCGGAAGGAAATCGAAGTATAGCCGACGCCACTGGTCAGCACCCCGGACCTTCATCGAGAAGGAGAAAGGGACCTGCGTTCCTTCCTTCAGAGCACGATGATCTCCCATCAGGTGTCGCTTTTATGGTAAGTCTCTTTGTGGCGAGATGCGATTGGATAGCCAGACTCACAGCTGGTTTAAAACCCATTTTGTTGGAATCAGACTTTGCTCAACCATACAGCACCAATAACAGCATTGGACTTTTCTGAACCTTACGGGACCCTTGTGTCCGCCGCGGCTGATGATTCATTAAGAGTTTGGGACCTTTGCAGTGGAGAAGAGAGCGGTCGACTTCGAGGACATCGAGGTTTGTGCGATGTGTAAATTTCTGCATCCTGTGAAGATCGAAAACTGAAGCAGCCGATTTTGTTTTGGTTCATGCATTTGTGTAGGGACCGTCAAAACAATCCAATGCGAAGATCAACTCTGCTTTACAGGAGGAGTCGATGGAGATATCCGTCTCTGGGATCTCCGTCTAGTGGATGATTATGAGGACAAGTTGGCAAGGGACATGCAAAACTCATCAGTGATGTACGCCAGTACGCCAAAACCCGTTCAGGAGGATGGAGAAGAGATTTCAAAAGAAGAAACCTCGGTTGGAAATCCGTGTATCAGGACGTTGGAAGGTCACAGCAAGGCTGTCAGCTGTTTGTACTATGAAAGCGGGTGTTTGGTAAGTTAGCTTACATCTCGTTTGATAGATGCAGAGACGACTCACTGAGCCCTATCGTCCGGTCAATGACGTTTGTAACCACTTTCAGGTGACTGGTTCATCCGACAAGACTATCCGACAATGGGACGTCAACACGGGTCAATGTGTCCTGACGATGGATATCCTCTGGGCGATATCTAACGCACCTCCTCCTCAGCCAACACCCACATCTTTTGATCCCTATGGCCCGCTCACGTCAGAGAGCGTTCTGCCCGGTTCGAATCTATTGGCGTCTGTGACATCAGGCGCGTTTGCTGTGCCGACACCCCCCTATGCGGATGGAAGCTGGGACATGTATCAAGATTTTGTGGGCGGGGTTCAGTTCTGGGGGTATGCGCTGGCTAGTGCGAGTGGTGATGGCGGTGTAAGAATGTGGGATAGTAAGTCGTATTCTTGTGCTACGTAGTGTCTTTCTTGTCACAGAACTGAACATTATTACTCGATTCCCTCTTTGCAGTGAGGACTGGCCAAGCGCATCGAACACTTCTGGGTCACACCGGCCCTGTCACCTGTCTTCAGTTTGACGAGATGAACATAGTGACTGGAAGTTTAGATAAGACTATCCGGGTAGGTCGTGTTTCGGGTTTTCTGCCACCTTGTCTTCTCCGAATCTAACTCGACACACACTCTTTTTTTTATCATATTTATTTGGTTTTATTTTAAAGATCTGGGATTTGCGTATGGGTGCTGTCTCGGACGTTCTCAAGTATGAGTTCCCTGTAACCTCTGTCCAATTCGACTCGCGAAAGATCGTTTCTTGCACTGGCGAAAACGGAATTGACGTTAGTTTTTTCCTCGAGCAATCTTCTCTTTTCTCCAGTAGACTGATTAACTCTTCTGTCTCGTCCTCATCCTCCTTTTCTTTGGTGAACTTTATGACTACCTCTCTAATAGATTTACAACCGGACGTCCCATCAACATTCTAGACTGACCACGAACGGACACACGCTTCCAGCTGAGAGATTGCGCTACGAAGACAAATACATGGTTTCTGGTGGCAAAGATGCTACCGTCAAGGTTTGGTCTCTATAAGAGTGTCGGTCGGTTTGTTGACTGCTTCTTTGTTATATACTCCGAGAATGTTTGTTTTACATTTCCTCTTCACTATACTTATCTTATACATGTGTTTTCTCCGGCCATATATAACGATCCCTGTTATTTTCGTCATGTCAAATCCATTTGTGTTGCGTCTTTGTTTGTTCATCTATACATGGCTTGTATAGCGTGTTCTTTCTCTTTAACATTTCGGCCGGGCGGTCGGACGGGTTGCCGTTAATGAAATATGACTGTATTCAAAAAGGTTGCAAAATGTAAGCCAGGGTGAACTCGCGTAATCAATCGGCTTTACTTTCATTGGACGACTTCCATTTACACATCAACCATCCATCCTGGACAAAATCATTTCCTTGCTTTTCTTTCTACCACGTCCTTCTCTCTTCCCGTTAAATGACCATGGCCTCCACTTCAAGAACATTTGCGTCAGCTCTCCGTGCGACTCGTCAGTCAGCTGCTCCGTGGGGTAAACAGGCTGTCCGTGTACCGGCTCGATCGTCCTACTCTTCGTCGTCCTCGTTAATTCAACAACGGCCTTTTATCGGATTGCCACGCTTGAGTCTGTCTCGGTCATCAATCTTGAAATCAACCCCTTCCCTGTGTAAGCTTCGAAACTCTCTCTTGTTTAGTCTGCCAAGGATATCAGAAGCTGATCTATCAAGAGTTGTTTTTGAATACATTTTTAACCCCCACCCCTATGTATCAATCTTAAAGCCCGTTCACTTTTCGTTCAGACTCAGACGACACCAAACCCTAATTCACTCCAATTCATCCCTGGAACACCGGTACTCTCATCCGGAGGAACCCATGAGTTTCTCGACACCAAATCTGCTTTGGCCTCTCCGTTGGCGATCCGACTGATGGGGATCGAGGGTGTACTCTCTGTGTTTTACGGGCCTGACTTTGTGTCTGTCCAGAAGGACGAGGCTACGTCTTGGTCGCTCATCAAGCCTGAAGTGTTTTCGATCATCATGGAACACTTTTCGTCTGGGCTGCCTCTCTTCAGAGAAGGTTCCAAAGAGGCCGAGGATTCGGAGCCGGAAGACACGAGGATCTTGGACAGCGATTCCGAGGTGGTTGCTATGATCAAGGAATTGTTGGCCACGAGGATTCGGCCGAGTATCATGGAAGATGGAGGTGACTTAGAGTTCATGGGCTTCGGCGAGGAAACCGATGGACTGGTCAAGATCAAATTGAAAGGTAGTTGCCGGGGATGTTCTAGCAGTGCTGTGACACTCAAGAATGGAGTGGAGAGAATGTTGATGCACTACGTGCCCGAGGTCAAAGGTGTCGAACAGGTATGTTTCGTTTACTCTAGTTAACAACTCAGGATTCTTTCTCTTTGTTCTCTTCTTTTTCTTTTCGCTCAACTGATCATTTGGACCCTTGGTTGATATATCGCTTGGTCATAGGTCCTGGGTGAGGAGGAGCAAGTCGCACTGGATGAGTTTGAAAAGTTTGAGGCCCGGTTAGCCGCCAAGGAAGCTATCTGGTGAGTCATCTATCTCCCGTGGCTATCCATGCATTCCCATGTGCTTCTTCTCCTACTGACTAATGAGCATTTCTGTCTGTTCTCTTAGATCTTTCGCTGTCTTTGAAACAGGTGAAGATTGGATTCGGGGAGGGTGCTTTCTTCATATACATATACATATATTGTAATACTTGTCCTTTCTTCTTTACTGGTTAATGACATATGTATCCCGAATATCCCATCCTGCCACTCTTCACAAGCCTATCCTCTAGAATCAAAGCAAACGAGATCTTTAATCTACTGCAAGTTATACGAACGAGTCAATCTGAATCAATATACGATTCTCTAATCAAATGAACTGCAAAATAAATTCAGTGGCTTGATGCTGAGGGCAATGTCCTAATCGGCAACTCATTGCTTACTTATACAATAATCAAATAAGTCTAATTAACTATCAGAATCACTTTCATCTTTGTCCCTCTCTCTTTCCCCCCCAACCCGACCAAACCCGTTCATCTTCTTTCTCTTCTTTAACAAATCAACACGATGGATATCCCTTCTTCTTCTTCCGGCCCTTCTGCTCCCACCCCTGCAAACTCGTTTGCTACCTCTACTCTCCATACCACTTCGTCCACCGCTCCAGGTGTTTCGAACGTGCCGGAAGAGGACGAGAGCGAGCAGACTGGTGGAAATCCTGCTTCCCTGTTGGCTAACGTGAGTGCACCGTTCATTTGATCATGTTCATAACGTTATCACTCTTTTTCGGTCAATTCATCGCAATCATCAGATAGTCATGATTGGAAAAAAAAAGAAAAAGAAAGAAAAGGATCTTCCTAATAGCTTTGAGTGGCGTGAGCGATGGGTGGGAATTCTGCCTGATAGCTGGCAGGGGTCGACTCAGGTTGTGTCGGCTTTCTATAAACAGTGATGACCGTCTATTTTTCTTTACCCGAGGTTATCCTTCCCCAACGATATGTTCATCTTCTGGACTTGAAGTATCTCGCTATTTTTCTTTGTCGGAGGTTTTCCTCTTGGGTCTCACCCTGCTCTTCTCTCGTCGCTCTCCGTTCTCGGCGTCATTTTTTCCATCGTTTCGAGATCAAATTGATACGATCTGTCTGGTCGATTTTCTGACACCCTTGCTTCGTGTTTAATCCACTTTCTTCTCTCCTGTCGATTTTTCCTTGTACGATTGATCCATATATGGTCATCTCTACTCGCTCTCGTTCCTGGTCAAATAGAACCCTACTCTCTTGAACCTGATGGAGAACCGAGCATTCGGTGGATCCTCCAACTCTGGCTTCCTCGAGTCACTTCCTCCTGCTATTCGAAAGCGAGTGGAAGGCCTCAAGGGTCTTCAACAAGAGCACACAAAGGTCGAGAGTGAGTTCCAGCTCGAGATTCTTGCTCTGGAAAAGAAGGTATGCATCTATATACTCTTTTCTCTTTCCTTGGCCACGTGCTCTCCTTCGATGCCATGTTTGACCCGGGTCTCGCTCACCTTCTTAGTTCGCCGCCCGATACGCCCCCATCTATGCTCGACGAACGGCTATCGTCTCTGGAGAGATTGAGCCGACTGATGCCGAGGTTGCTGCTGGTGAGGCTGTCGATGATGAGGATGAGCAGTCTGCATCCGTTCAGGAAATTGGCGAGGACGATGACAAGATCAAGGGTATCCCTGAGTTCTGGCTCAGTGAGTATATTTTGTCACCAAGCCTGCGTCCGTTCAAAGTCTATTGGCTCATCAGTTCGTGCCCAACCGTCTTGTCTAGCCGCCTTGAAGAACCACGTTGGTATCAATGAGCTCAGTAAGTTCACGGCTCCATTCATCTGTGACTTTGTGCGTGCCAGACTAACCGTTTCCGCATTTCAGTTACTGAGCACGATGAGGATGTACGTTCGAAATCAATCTCGGCCTCACATGTAGCCTTCATGGAAATTGATTTATATCTTTATCTCTCACATTCCAAATACAGGCCCTCCGATCACTCAAGGATATCGAGCTCAAGTTCCTCGAAGGCACGAAACCTGGATTCACCTTAATCTTCCACTTTGCTCCCAACGAGTACTTCGAAGACTCTAAACTTGAAAAGACCTACCACTACCAGGTTCGTTACATTTATCCCTGTTCAACTACAAACTGAGCAATGTTAACAATCTTGTCTACATGTCGAATCTCTTTTTCACTTCAGGAGGAGGTTGGATACGAGGGTGACCTAGGTACGCCTGTGTTCACATTCTTGTCCAGATTTGCTCAAAAACATGCTCATATGTTACCTCTTTATCTAGTCTATGACCGAGCCGAGGGAACCGACATCAAGTGGAAGGAGGACAAGGATTTGACCAAAAAGGTCGAGATCAAGAAACAGAGAAACAAGAGTAAGTTTGTCTTGGAGCGTTCATATCATTTCAATCGGAGGGGTTTAACTAATTGCCGAGGCTGCCTGCCATCGTCCTAACTTGTAGACACTAACCGAACGCGAGTGGTCAAGAAGGTCATCCCTGCCGATTCATTCTGTATGTCTTTTCGCACGCCTTGTTTACGACCCAACACGGCACGTCTTTTGCTGATACCTATCTTCACTCTTCTACTCGCTCAGTCAACTTCTTCAAACCACCTACACCACCTTCTGACGATACTCCTGAGGAGGATCTTAACCCTGACGAGCTCGAAGACCTGGACGAGAGGCTGGAGCTTGATTACCAGGTAAGTGTTCTAGATTTATTCTGGTTTTTACTCACTTGACTGACTTTTCGACAATCGTTCATTACAGATCGGAGAGGACCTCAAAGAGCGAGTAAGTGATGTTTAGTACTGACCTTTTGTTCTGTCGACCAGAACATAAGCTCAATTGGTTTCTGTCTTGTCAGATTATTCCCCGAGCCATCGACTTCTACACCGGTAAGGCAATGCAGGACGCCTTTGACGACTTAGATGAGAGCGACGAATTTGATGAGGATGACTACGGTGATGACGTGAGTACATTTTGACTGTCCATGGGGATGATTTAATATCATCATCTGTTTATTTTCGGAAATGTAACAACTCAACTGACTTGGTTCTCCGAACCGGTCTTAGGACGACGATGAGGAAGATGTCCGACACCCGGCACCTGGAAGCTCTCAGCAGGATCCCCAAGAGTGTACGTGCTCTCAGATATGGCTCTTTGGATATGCGTCTAATAGACTAATTTGTGTTTGTGACTTTCTGTTCTGCAGGCAAGCAGCAGTAGATAATCATGCCTTTGGGTTTGGCCGTTGCTTGAATGTTGTTGAATCGTTTTTTCTTCTTTCTCTGTACAATTCCTCCTTCGTTTACAGATCCGTCTCTTCTATATCTTTTTTTTTCCTTCATCCATTCATTCTTCCAGTTTCCTTGTGGCCCTTGATTCCTATTTGCCTCTTTCCTTTCCTTCTCTTTCCCTTTTGAATCTCCTATTTAATCTGGTCTCTTTTTCATCTGGGCACTTTCTACGTTTCATCGCTGGCTATTGTTCTCACCTTTCAACAGGTGTTGGCTTTGAGTGTTTTTTTTTTTAATTCTGGCAAGAAGCAATGTTCCTTTCTCCATTTAGAATTGATTTGAGATGATTTTCATCATGGACTGATTGAATGAGCTAGTGATTACTGAGTACATCGACTTGAGTAGAACATGTGTCTGACACCTATCTCCCCAGAGTTGTTAGAGCTAGGGTTATTTTAGATGTTTATCTATGTGCCGCGCGTAGACGCTTTCTAGACCGTTATGTTTTCTGATCACTCACGAATGTCTTTCTTTCTCGCTCACGCTCCTCACTCTCGTTCTTCCCTTGTCGTACGCTAGAAAGTCCTCTGAAAGATGAAGGTCATCGGTCTTCTCTCTGGTGGCAAGGACTCTTGCTTCAACTTGCTTGAATGCCTGGCCAACGGTCATCCTCCTATTGCTGTTGCTGGTCTACTCCCTCCTCCTCAGACGGACGAGCTCGACAGCTTTATGTATCAAACCGTCGGACTATCCCTCATACCGACGATCTCTCAGGCGCTCAGACTACCATTGTACACCAGAGTCATCCAGGGGAAGCCTATCAATGTAGATGCAGAATACGGTGATAGAGAAACCGAAGGCGATGAGACCGAAGATCTGTTCGAATTGCTCAAGCTTGTTAAAGTACGTCTTGCTTCCTCATTCTGTTTACGACGGATCTGAAGGAAAACCATGGATTCATTTCTAACTTTCTCTCTCCTGATGGGAACGATGATACTTAGGAGCATCATCCGGACGCAGAAGCAGTCTCGGTAGGAGCTATCCTGTCTTCATACCAACGAATTCGAGTCGAACATGTGTCCGTTGTCTTTCCCAGTGCTTCCCTTTTTGCTTTAGACGATCGAAAGTCTCTTAAACTTATTTAGTTTGTGACAAAACTTTATAATCCGATCTGTTCAGGTGCGCGCGTTTGAATTTGGTCTCACTGGCCTACCTATGGCAACAACCGCAAGATCTGTTGCTTCCCAGGATGATCAATTCTGGCCTTCGAGCTGTCCTAGTAAAGGTAGCGGGAGTAGGCCTGAAGGAGGAGCACCTCGAGAAAGACTTGGGTCAGATGAGAAGGGAACTATTCAAGTTGGTACGTTGCTCTTTGTGTTTGACTCGTTTTCGTCTCTTTGATTTAGGTTCCCTCGTTTACTTTGTATTCTTTTCCTCTTTCGTCGTTCCTTATCGTCGGTACAGAACTCAATCTATGGCCTTCATATCTGCGGAGAGGGGGGTGAATACGAGACGGTGACCCTTGATAGTCCCATGTTTCACGACACAATAGTCCTGTAAGTGATTTTTCACCAGCTCATGGTTCTCAAATATTAACACCGGTCGTCGTCAACCAAAGGCTCACTGATCCGACCTTGTCTCCTCCGACAGAGATGAAACTACGATCCAATTGACGGATCCGTCCCCTGTCGCACCTGTGGCCCACCTACTCATCCGAAAGGCATCCCTCCAACCTAAACCTGATTACAAACCTCTCACCACAGCCGATGCGCGAGGATTGCTCGGATACGACCTCGCAGATGAAGAATACGGAGACAGCTGGCTAGATGGACAAGGCAAGGAGGTCAAAGAGTCGGTCTCTCAAGTCTATGACGATCCCTCAGAAATTCCTAAAGGGAGCAACTTGCCTGAGCTGAGCAGAAACAAAGAGAAACATCGTTCGGATTGTCCATTTAATGTTTCCAGAAAGCACGGATGGGTCTCAGTCGGAAATGTGACTGCTTTCAGTGGACCGGTTGTCAGAAAGAGTGGCGAGATGAGTCTTGAGGAGGAGGTCAAGGCATGTTTTGACATCATCGAAGGTCTGTCGTATTGTTTTAAATACAAATCGATATGCACTTATCTTATCGACAAATCCCCCTCTGTCTTCTTGATACAGATGCACTTCATCCGACTCCTCTCTCGATGATACAATCTCTGACTGTATACATCGCAAACATGGCTGATTTTCCAGCCATCAACAAAGCTTACTCAGCCCACTTCCGCTCGTCTCCACCGTCGCGTGCGTGCGTGGAAGTACCCCTTCCTGAAGGCACTCGAGTCCTTCTCGAAGCGATAACCTTTGATGAGAGAAACCGAGAAGAGCATGACCGGAAGCAGATGGGCCGAGAGAGAAGAGGGTTACATGTTCAAGGTTTGAGCCATTGGGCTCCTGCCAACATCGGACCGTATTCCCAAGCGGTCATTGTGAGTTTTATCTTTCCACTATTTTCATGCCGGTTTCCGATATGACTGATCATTTTCTTGGTTCCTTCGCAACTTTACAATCCTTCAAAGGTCAACTCTCGTATCACTCTAGCAGGTCAGATTCCGATGATTCCAGCTACATTGGCTCTTCCGGAGCCTCCTTCATTTCCTCTAGAGGCAGCACTTTGCTTGAAACATGTTCGATCACTTATTCGAGCGCTCAAAGAGGGCACTGGTGGAAGTGATCTAAAACGGTGCTTCATAGAAGGGTCTATTGGATGGGTTAGCAATTGGTCTGATCTGAAAGGGGCAAGGATAGCTTGGACGACGACTCTAGAGGCCGAAGTACGTTCCAGCTGATTCCTCTTTGACAATATCCCTTTTGTCCATTTATACATAACACATCATCCATGTCGTTGGTTCAATAGGCCGCTGCGGAAGACCCCTTGTTTTTGACATTACCTACTCCGCCTCCGACACTTCTCGTTCAACCATCATCTCTTCCTCGATCCGCCAAGCTGGAATGGCAATCCTTCTTACATACCGGACAGACATCATTCCGTCTCACTCGACCTACCACCACATCGCATGAATCTGAATTTGGGTCATCAGATCCAAACTATGACTCTGATTACGACGAGGACGAAAAGAGCCCGGAACCGATCCTGAGGACGTATGAAAAGAAAGGAATCGTCGAATGGATTGAATTCGAGTTCAGAGAAGGAGATGCTCGGTGGGGAGTTGCTGGATTTGATAATATCGGTTAACATTTCTTCCCTCTTTTTTTCTTTTCTTTTTAAATCGTCACTGACTTGATACCTACCCTTTCTGATTTGGTTGGATTGAACAGATTCAATCTCGTATTCGATAGCTCCCGAATGGACAAAGTCTTCATTGAAACATGCTTTGAGCTTGAAAGTATTCTATCTACATACACAAATGATTTCTGAAAGTTCGTCTTTTCTTTCCCGCTTTGTCCACCATAATCGTATATCTCACTGTTTCCTATTTGCATCCTAGTTCAAGACAAGATTACGTCTTTACTTCCCAACGTACAACCTTGCGCTGTGACCTTCATCCCGGTCTTGAATGTTGCCACTCTGAACAACGAATGGAAGGTTGGTATTGTGTGGAACGGTGTATATAATTGATTTACTATAGATCTTCCAAGGGAATTACAACATTCAGCGGCACCTCTCAATTCGTACCAAAAGCCGTCAAGACCCAGATCAAAAGACCAGAGTAAAAAAAAAACCTTCCGATACCGGGTCGTACGTATAAGGATGTTCGTTCACGTTAAAACGTCGGCGATAAGAATTAAGTCATTAGGGAACAAAATATAGTATAGCAAGTGAGAAAAACGATAACAGAAAGCAAACCTTCAGAATATATAACATGGAAGAGATGGGAACGACAGAGGTATGATATCAGTTCAAGATTTGTAAGAAATGGATATTCCGAGAGAAAGGTTGTACGGTCTACACAAGTAGACAACCGAGAACAAGACAAGAAATGTGAATTTGCAAAACAAGGTTTCTACGTGAATTTAACTCTAGTATCGTTTAAAAATTCTGCGAGTGATTCCTCGTTCCTATGGTTAGATCGGTTGTCCATGGTTCTGGATTCAATCGGATTAAGTCCTGTGGTTGAGGTAAGATCACCTAGGTCATCGATTGACTCTTTTTCACAATCAGACGATCCGTCGGACGGAGAGTGAGGGTCATCCAGGTGCTGGGGAAGAGGAGATAAAGGGATGGGGTCGCTGAAAGGGGTCCTATCGCTACCTCGTCCTCGTCGGCTGTCGGGATCGAACTCATTGGTGGGTTGTAGTTCGGACATAGCGACCTCGGTGTTCACGCGAATCTTGAGAGACAAACATCAGAATATAAGCATACTGATTATGTGGCCTTATTCATATGACTCAAGACGTGCACATACCTGAATGCTGTTCGTACCCAACTCCACACCACACCGTTCATCGTTCTTCATTCCCGTTACATGCTTCAGCGATGACCACAAGCTCGACTTCTTGCTCTCCTGGTTTGCTCTTCCCTTAGCTCTTTTCTTCTCTCGCTCCTGCATATAGTTAGCATCGACTCTCCTTTGCACAAAAGCGTCGTCTTTAGCCATGATGGCAACAGAACCTAGAGGGCATCGAACAGAACCCTCGTCGCGATTTACGACATATCCTCCTCCTTCTTCTGCAGGAATAGCGGTTTGTCTTGAGTACGCACAGAAGCGAGAGAACAACAAATTGTAATTAAGTAAGGTTAACTTGCGGATATATAGTGAATCAAGATGGGCATACCCTTGTTTGTTGACGTCGATTGGTTCAGGGAAATCAAAGTACTCGTTCTGTGATGCCGCACCACGAGCTCCAGCGTGGCCGGCCCGTCCTGGCATAGTCGGAAGCTTGATGGACGCTCGAACGCCAGTATCCAGATATGATTCGGCAGCAGCAGTGGCATCTCTGTCGCGACGATTTTGACCAGGACTCTTCTGATTGCCACGCAGAAAGATCGAAGAATATCTTGTGAGCGATATGAGTAGATATGCAAGTCTTCAGAAGAAAAACCACCTCACCATCGTGACATAGAAGAGGACGAGGGCCTAAGATCACAGGGGCCGGATAAATTTAGATCAGCTAATCCTTACAAATCTATGTAGCAACTCATGGCTTACATTTATGGTGACCTATGAAAATCCACAAAATGTATCCAAAGTGAGGTTGTGAGAGGTATATTCAGTGTTAGAGATACACAAAAACTTACATCGCCTCCACAAGAAGATAGCTGTTTCGAAAGGGCGCTCAGGGAATATTCATTAGAACAAGAAAGTGCATAACTTGAAAAAATTGAAGGAAGAATCTGGCTTACGCATAACCAGCCTAACTGCCGGCCATGCATTAGGGTAAGGACTAGTATATTGATCGTAGACGTGGTTAAGGCGGCTAGAGCCGCACTAGATAATACATAAGAAGCAACAAAACCATTAGTATAAGACACGAGAATGGAGCAAGTCATGAACATTCCGAACGCACATCATCTGGAAATGTAAATTAGAGGTCGATTAATCAACGATACAATTATTTGGTTTAAGTGATTATGAGTTCATCGTGCTGAAAAAGAGTCGCACATACAGTTCTCATGGCAACCGCGCGAATTTTGGGGTTAACAACTTTGGTACGGAAGAGCAGAGATAGGGTTAATAATCGGTGTCTTTATTCAGTTATATGTTTGTGTGTGACTTACATTTAGATTTAAGAAGAGGCCAAACGAACAGACTCGTGAGCTGTATGAGATTTGGTCGAGTGATCAGATTCCAATCTTTCAAGCTCCAAGAAAATAAAATAAGAAGGATAACGGACGAAAATATTGAGGAATAGGTCATAGATCAGAAGAGATAGTGATCTAGAGACCGGAGACAAGACCACAGATTGTTCAGCTCGAGAAAGATTAGAAGATGGTGTAGAAGGGAACAACATACGCATAAGTCTGCAGTCCGATATGGCAGACCATAGTCTTAGGATCGATAGTAGATATACGTCCTTGATAATATGCTCGACGCAAATTCAGCAGATTATGCAGTATCCCGATTAAGACAAAAACTAGTAATTTAGGACCCACCGACGATCATCATGATCACAATGATCAGGTACGGGGCCCAACAGATCAAGCAAACCCGATACATCCAAGATTGCGTTCTTGCTAGCTTCGTGTTCGAAACAATATGAACTTTCTCGATAAGGAAGAGATAGACTGATCGTTCATACGGCTCGATCAGCGCTGATCAGGCAGATAAGAATTCTACCAATAACATACTGAAGATCTTGGAGAATGCATAAAACACTGTTCATTCAGATGCGATCAGTAGCTCATCCTAACGACTACATCAACATCTTTTATCTGCATGTTACTCACGGATACAGCTAAAGATTCCCAAACTACAGATCGCTGCTCTCGAACTGGTTCCTACGCCAAATATCAAGATTGCAGACGAGAATAGGAAAGCCCATCTACCAACAATGCATTTTCAATTATAAAATTAGTCGCGGCATGAATTCATAGACGATAGAGATATGTCGGCATGGATTTAGCTTACGATGTAAAGAAAGTGCAAAGACAAGCCAACCTGGGAATCGACCATCTCCTCCATACAGTCGTTGAAAGTGCGCCGAGATTGAGAGATCGACGAGCGAGGATAAATGACAAGACCGAGAGACCTGTGGAATGGATTGAGCACATAGTCGATTGAAGTAGGGTCGATCGTCGCATATCAAATATGTGGACGAACCTATCATGACTATATGCGCTCGATGCCATCGAGACAGGGACAAGAACAGGAACAGGAACGGAAATTCAAAGCTGATGAGTTTCTGATATGTCATCCTTTTGTGTCGAAATACACAACAAACTCACAAATAAAAGCAGCCAAAAGCTGCAAACCCGGTGCAGGAAAAACTGAAGACGCAGGAAAGTTTGAGGGTCGGCTGAGACTTAAAGAATTTCAAGTCCACAATGAAGATGAATCACTTACTAACGACAGGCTAAATAGAGAAAATTATCAGGCACGAGCACAATTTATCTACTGAACCACATACAAAGCATGACATAGAATGCGACAAAGTATAGGCACTTACTGAGATTTCAGGGTGGTCCGTGAAAGTGCTTACGGAAGAACTAGCACTCATGGCGTCGTTGAATCAATTTACTGTCTAGCTCGTTTGAAGCAGTTGATAAGGTCAAACAAACCGTATGAGCTGACGGCCCTTCCGTGCGATTTGATACAAAGGCAAGTTGAAACATACACGGTTAACAACAATGAAAAAGATTCGTCTTCTGAAAGAGAGACGGTAAGTACAAAGAAATGAGGGAAGAGAGGAAGGACCAGGGGTGGCAAGAGGGAGATGAGATGTGGGAAGAAGGAAGAATTCAAAGAAAGGAAGATAAGTGAATGAGACGAAAGAATCGTCAACTGTCAGAAAGGACAGAATGACAGCTGTCAGTCGAGCAGGTCCATGCGCTTGGAGGAGGTCTAGGTCTATATATATAATCAGGACAAGTGCCTGATAAGAGGATCATCCAGGCCTCTAGTCAGGTCAGTTGTATTCAGGAGTTCCTGACAAGATCGTCAACTGTCAAGTTTCAAGACAAGCGGTCATATATTGTCCTATCATCCGTTGCGACAACATAGGAGTGCCATCTTTGAATCCCTCAACCTTGACAATAGTTTGAAGGGAAAATTCCCACCCTTCCGTCTTTGATACCTTCCCACCATCCAACAGAATAGTTCCTCCCGTTTAGTGTGAGTTGAACACTTTCTCCTTCCACCAAGGAGAGCTCATCAGGTCCCTGTGATTCGTAACTATAAATTGCCGAAACTATTGAGGGCGATAAGGTACAACGTTTCAGACGTTCCAGAACCGGGCCATCAGCGATTCAGGTACTTTCAAATGAGACAGATAGTTCCTGATTACGGTATGGCTTACCGTAATCATCGCCTTGGACCTTTGAATCATTTGTGTTTGTCGGCGCAGAAGATCCTTCCAAGGAGGTGTCAAAGGCTTCGAGATAGGTTGCCGGACAGAGACCTTGGTGGCCTATTCTATCGTCCACCTTGACCCATCCACTATCATGCAGACATCGAGCCATGAATCCAATCTGTCAGCTACATGGTGTCTCATTGTATTGACAGAAAATTGATAGTCAGGACTTACGATCCATCATCTTCCTCTATGACTCTTACAATCTGGCCTTCACTAACAGAAACTTCAGATTCGGATGTTGCCTTGTAATCAAACATGACTTTAGTCTCTCTACCTCCACCTACAAATGAACCCGCTTCTTCTTCTTCTTCTTCTTCAAATACTGAGGGCGCATTACTAGCCGTTACATGAGAAGTATTATTTCCCCGTGGAGCAGAGAAGCCAGAAGTTCGAGATGCGGTTGAGGATGAGCGAGTCAAATTCGACGTCGTAGAGAGGCGTCGGGCTAAAGCAGGAGCCGATCGACAATTAGAGGGAATCTTTATGAAGGTTCAAAAGAAGTTGGTAATCAGTACCAGATGATAATTTCTGTTAAAAGCCTGTCAAGAACGATAATAGCGATGGTGCCTACTTTCAACTCGCATTTACTATGAACTGTAACCCCACAAGCTTTGCACGTCTTTCCTTGCTTGCTGAGACCCCAAATGGATTGTTTGCAATGGGCGCAGTGGGTAGGGATGGTGAAAGAAGAGGACTTAAAGTCGTGCGGTTGTAGCGTGCCCTGGTCATCTGTAAAATGAATCAGCGCATTTGAATATCATGATTTAGATTGCGCTTCCAAAACCTAGACAATACACTCTAAAATGGGAATCATACCTCCTAGTGCATCTTGCAATAGATTTGCAACCACATGTCCTGCAGCCACTTGATCGTCCAGGGTAGCAACTTCAGTCAGATTACCGAGAATGCCCTCCATGACCTTATCCGGATCACCCAGACTGGGATCCGCTGAATACTTGCCGACTAAGCCAATCAGGTTCGTCAACTCTGTCTGTTTGGTATGTAGAACAGGGGAGGTAGACTCGACCCGTGCAGCAGATCGAGCAAGCCCTAGCATATTTGATGATACAATCACGTATGCACAAATTAGCAAGGCTGAAAATACTTCGGTATAATCAAGATTATCAGAGTTTACTTACTGTTTTGTAGAACTACTTTAGGTCCTGGATCCAGGCCTATGGTGAGCAATCGGAAGTATGTGTTAGGCTCAAAAAGCCAGCCTCGAATCGCTTTGCTAGACAACAACCGACGTAAAGATGAAAAGGCTAAACTTACACCACACACCAATTTCGTATAAACCTTCGGCAGGTTCCCATACCCAGTCCGGAGGCTCTTGCCAACTTCCAACCCGAGTGTTGCATCGTACAAATAGTTCTAAATCTTTGAGATTGTTACATTGCTGAAGAGACTCTATAGAAGAACCGGTTATTTTGGCAAGGGATGAGATATGGGCAACTTGTAAAGATTGATTGGTCGTGAGCAGACTACACAGTGTGTTCAAAGACGAAAGATGGAGATCCTCTTTGAGCAAAGGAGGAAAATTAATAATGAATTCAGTAAAGAAATCAACTTGGGCACAGATTTAGAAAGCTGCGTCCTTACGAAGTTTCTGAATAAGACAACGATCATAAAGATTCATGAGGCACGGTCCAGTACCGCGGCAAGGGAGAGCGATAGGAACTCACATCTTCGAAAGCAGGCAGATCCACTCTATAAAACTTTTCTTTCATCTTATTGGCGATTCCTGTTTGAATGATGTATGCGCTACAAGGGATGACAGGTTAGGAAAAAATTAGGGCATGATTGAGCTGTTTTGAGGAGATACATACTTCTTTGCTTCGCCCGCTTTATCCTTGGCTTCTGTAAAAGACTTTTGAGCGCGATCCACATGTTTATCTCCAGACACAGCCGATCGGTCATGTTTAATGCGGGCAGATTCTACATCATTACAAGCTTCTTGATACTTCTGTTTAGCCTGGATTGAAGATGGGATCAAAAGTCAACTGTACACTATACGTATCTGTTTTTTTCCCGCTGCCAAAGGCTACGAGTCACATTCCACAACGAAGATGACCTGCGTACCTTCGATCGATCCTGATAGTGTTTGTCTCTTTGATCTAGGAGCTCTTGATAATAGGTTCCATACTGAATTTCGATACCGACATCAGTTATAATGCATCACTGCTTTATCGAAATGGGACGCAAGAGAGCTCACTCTAGTCCGAATGACCTCCTTTCGCTTCTCCTTTTCACGCAGAATTTCAGCTACCTGGCTTGTGAGCTTATCGGATAGCAATACATGAGCATTCGAAGTTTCTTCCGTAAAGTTGAGGACGCTATCCAAAGCAGTGCTCAATGTACTTTTGATGATAGGTAATGATGAAGATACTGGTGTCAGGATGAGGTTGAATGTATCGAAATCCGAAATGGCTCACCATTTATCATCCAGTCCGCCTCCACGACCAGCCAATTCTCCAACCCATAGAGACTCTCCTCTTTTAGTCTTTTTTTCCATCATCTTTTTAGTCAGCGCTTGAAGCTTTTGTCCATACTCTCGCTCTAGAGCCGCTCGGTCTATGACAAACTTCTCGACATCCGAGTAGAACGATAGTACAGATTGTATGTGATTGAGCAGAGGTTGTGCCTGATCTGGGAGTTGAGATCCATACGATAAGGTCTCTGCCATATCCTTTAAAGATTCAATGGGAAAGGACGTCTTGTGTTCTGAGCAAAGTCTAAGGATTATGAATTTGAAGAAAATA
Organism: Phaffia tasmanica; assembly: GCA_014825565.1. NCBI lineage: Eukaryota > Fungi > Basidiomycota > Tremellomycetes > Cystofilobasidiales > Mrakiaceae > Phaffia > Phaffia tasmanica. The sequence continues at coordinate 38,680 of MVAI01000059.1, read as the reverse complement.
AACACCAAGATCAGTGATGGTCGCAGCTGTGATGTTCGTCACCATCGAAGATAAGATTTAGAATACATGAATTATTTAATTTCAGATAATTCTTACAGTATTTACGTTCTATCTTTTGCACTCTCGTCCGGCTTTCTCGTCTTCGACAACGGATGTCTGGAGTTGGTAGAATTCGCTCACTAACTCAGATGGCTTGCAAATACGATTCTTGGTCCAAGCAAGAGCTCATAGCTCATCTTGTTAAGCTTGAATCTAGCTCATCAAGTCCTTCTTCTGCTGTTTCTAAATCCTCTCAAGAGACGACGGCTACGCAAGAAATTTCAAAAAGAAAACTTCGGACTCGCAACAAGTACGAAAACAAGCACCGATCGGATGCGTCTCCCTTCGAAAAGCTTCCTCGACGTAAGATTGCTCTCAAATTTTCCTACCTTGGTACCCCCTACTGTGGTTTGGCTATTCAAGATGAGGCGTCCTCTCCAAAACCTACGGTAGAAGCTGTTTTGATGAGTGCATTGGAGAAGTCAAACCTGATCGACAAGGGGAAAGGCTGGGAGGGTTGTGGGTTCAGCCGGTGTGGCCGAACTGACAGAGGAGTCAGCGCTGCCGGTCAAGTTGTCAGTCTTTGGGTGCGAAGTAGAATTGCATACGACGAGAACGTGCACGAGAACAGAGTAGATAATGCTGTAGAGAAGCTAAAGGAATCGAGCCTTCATGAACAAGGTCTGGAAAATGGAAATGAGACCGTTATGTCCCCTGAGGATCTCTCTGAGGAAGAGACACTTGCCATCCCCTCTACGGCGACTCTTTCTAGCAACACAGACAACAACCCCAAAACACCGTCCAAGCGACTGGAGTTTCCCTATGTCAGCATCATCAATAGGTTCCTTCCGCCAACCATCCGAATCCTTGCCTGGTCGTCTCTTCCCCCAGACAACAGTTTTGATGCCCGGCATTCTTGTATTTCTCGGCACTACAAGTACTTTTTCTCGCTTAATGCGTGCCCCTCGGGAGACGGACCAGGTCTAGATTTGGAGGCTATGCGAGAAGCGGCTGGATATTTAGTGGGCGAACACGATTTCAGGAATTTATGTAAAGTCGATGGTAGCAAACAGGTCACCCATCATATTCGGGGAATTCACTCTGCTACAATATCTCCTGTCGACCCACTTCTATCTCTTCCTTTCATCCCATCCCCATATTCAAACATCACTCCCAAGGCGACCTCTCCTACACCATCCACTACCATTACGCCAGAGCAGCCAGGGACGTTCTATGTCTTGGATTTGATGGGCAAGGCTTTTCTCTACCACCAAGTTCGACATATCATGGCCGTCCTCTTCCTTGTCGGAGCACGTCTAGAGAAACCGACGGTTATTCTTGATCTATTCAAATGGGAATCCAAGCCTTCATATGAAATGGCGGACGAACGACCTCTCCTCTTGTGGGATTGTGGGTTTCCTGAAGGCTCGGTCGATTGGCAATATGGCAGTATACCTCTCTCAATTCCTGCCCTCGATAGACCTGCTTCGGAAGACTCGGTGGCTACACCGTTAGCTCATCTAGGTTTTAACTCGGACAAGTTTCTCCTATTCAACTTCACCCAGCTTTCCACCTCGATGCTGGAGTCCTATCATCAGAATGTGATAGAAACCTTAATGAATGCTCACTTCCATGCCGCACTCCGGAAACATAATCCTATGCTTGTGCTGGATGCGCCTGTTGGATACGGTCGAAAGAAGATGTCGAATGGAGAGCTGGAGGGAGGTGGTCTAATTATCAAAACTCCGCTGGGAGCGAACGAATTCAAGGTAGAGAGATGTTCGATTTATCCACCACTGGAGACGCGGAAGAGAGGGGAGATTCCAGATGTTATCAACGCAAAATGGAAGGCAAAGAACGAGAAGAAGATGCAAGCGAAGAAAGGCTCAATAGAAGAAAATGAATGAATTTCTCTCTTCCCTCTTTGTTCCATCAATCTATCTCCTAAGCAAGCGGACGTCCACAAGTTAGTGAAAAAAGTGACATCGCTGAAATATACAAAATAGAAACCCGGATTTTCACAACCGCCGGCATCCTACCGAATCATGTATGCATTATGTTTTCATCGACAAATTTCGTAATCTGCTTTTTGCCTTCCGTGTCCTTTCTCAAACATTCACCTAGTATGATCCATTCTCTCACCAATTCTTCGACATCCTTCATCATCTTCTGAACATCATTTTTGGCTTGTTGGATCTCCTTCGGTGGCTGAAGGGGTGAGTGTAGAGGTCTAGATGCCTGAGAGGAAATACCATCAGTCAAGTATCGCTGACTTTTTCAAAAAAACAATTTATGTTCAGACAAAGAAATCAGATGAGCAAGGGCTAGAACTAAAAGAATTCAAAACATGCCTTTTGAGTGTTTCTCCTCTAGTCAGTTTGTCCAACTCTTCAATTGTTTGAGTTCTTAACCGAAACACTTGTGTCTGTAAAGAACGCAAGTAGATGAGCACATCATTGAACGAGGCTAGTTGTACTGTGTTATTCGCTGAGAACGGCGTTGATGTAGTCAAGTGTGACCGAAGAGTTGTCCGTATCGATTCTGGTGCGATAAATTGAGCAAACACAAGAATCCCTCGTTAAAGAGGAATATATTCACACGACGAAATATTATGAAGCTATAATTACCTCTCCATTCGTATCCTTCCTCAGATTTACTGTCTTTTTGTGCTATCGACATTGTTTTATTTGGATTAAATGCTGTTCTTTGGCCACTTAAACTGTCCATCTCGACATGAATGGCCTGCCAGACGGCCAGAGAATTGAGCGTCTGTTCACATTTAACTTGCAATGTCGTTTGCAGAAGTAGAAGCACAGGCAGCTGGGTTTTTGTTAATATCGTCTTTGCCTTGAGCAGACGATCAAAACATCGGTTGAAACCATAATGGTAGAAAGTGTTAGTGTGAGAATCCACTTGGAGTTCAGAAGACTGAGCAATCAAAGGTGACAGAAACACTTACGTTTCGAGCTCTTTCAATCCAGCTCTCTACTTCATTCATCATATCCCACTCCCAGGCACCTTCGATCAAGTCTTTCACGAGATTGATTGGGTATCTACCTTCTTGGCGGGGTTCTTGACCCTTGACCTCCCAATCATCTCCATCTTCATCTTCATCTTCATCTTCACTCCCAAAATCTCCCTCGTCCATTCGCCTGAGGACATCTTCCATCTCGCGCTCCCACATTTTCTCTTTCCTCTTATCTAGAGAGTCTTTCGATAAATATTCTTGCTGTAAGAGAGGACTTAATGAGTCTGATAGACGAAGAGCCTCCTCCTCTATGCTTTTGGGAGACAAGTTTGGAGATGCGAATTGGAATGGTGGAGGGGTTTCTAGGGCGGGAAAGTTTGAGGACAGAGTATCGAGCAGATGATTCACCTTATCATGTAGGGGTGTAGGATTGAGAGACAAGGAAAGTTGCGCGATCAGCCTAGGGATATAAACATGAGTCATCTGTTGAATCGGGAAAAAAGCGTTGTTCAGTGGACACGGTAAAGATTCTACGTGAATCGTAGTTGTGTAGATGGTCGGTACCTTGACCAAAAACTGAAGTAAATATGCCTCGACATCTCTGATTTTTGCTCCAAGGCGAGCACAAGTCTCTCGAGACTGATTGATTTCCGTAGAGATCCGGTTATGTATCTCTCTATAGTCATATGAAGGAAGATGCAGCTTTGCCGTTAATAGCCAACCTGTCGCAAATGACGTATAATAGAGACCCTCACTGAAGTGTTCGGGCTCTTGACAGGACATGCCCGAGTTGCTGGTCCTTCATCAGTATAATTTGTTCGTTATAGGTTGTTAGTTCTCTATCGAAATTTGAGTTTCAATCCGTCATGAATGAGTAAACTATGAAGACATTACCAACACCCGTTACATAGAGACTTGCCTAAGTTGAGCAGGTGTTAGATAAGTCTCGGACAGGTCCAGAGCTGCCTCCTCTGAAGGCTCCGCATTGACTAATCCTGCTTGGACGGCCTTGTCCCAACTGTGATGCTAAAATGATTAACAACAATTGGTAGAAAAACATTTGGAACGGTTTGATGAGAACAAACTGACATATCTCTTTCCTCTTTATCTAACCCGGCTGTTCTCTCCGGCATGCCGCTATCTTCCGAAGCAATCAGTTCCGCCAGAAAGTTCAGCACTGGAGGTGAACAGGGCAGATCCAGCGCCCATTTGATATCTTTCAGCTCGATCGATTGATCAGATAGGGTATCAACATAGGAGATCAGGTCGCTTAAAGGATCAACTAAAGACGATGACGATGACAACGAGCTCTGCATCCTGTTGAGTCGTTTGCAAGTCTGTATGAGATCTAGTTCATTGGTGGAGGGACAATGTGTTTTGGTCATCTTATCAGTGATCACGTGACTAAGACGCTCTCAACACAAGCACAGCCTAGATGATTCTTGGCCGACATCTGGTCTGCCACGTGTTCTATTTTATGCTCGCGATGTGTAATCACTATATCACATTAACACCTGATTTAGGAAATCGCCATTTCTCTCCCAACCATCTACATCGTGCTTTCTTTCACTTTGTATTGCACTGCTGAAATATGTCTATCAAAGTTGCCGCCTCCGCTTCTGGTAAGTAGTCAACTAGAGACTCTACCTAAAAGTCGTTATCTCGTCATTTCATCGATTGATCGGGTGCCACTTTGCCTTTATGTGATATAAAGAATTCGACTCAATTGTCTCATCTGCTGGACCGTCTGGGCTTGTCGTGTAGGTACAATAGTGTTGAATTTTAGCAATTTGAATGTTCCTGACAAAGTATTTTGTTGAAATGACCGCAACCGAAAATCGCATACATTATAGAATTGACTTCCACGCTACTTGGTGTGGGCCTTGGTGAGTTTGCTACTCCGTCAATACTGTCGGTAGAAGAGTGTGACGATGAAAGAGATTGGGCTGATTCGACTACTCGGCCAAGGCGTAAATCATAGCCATGCAATCGCGCCGGTGTTTGAGGTCAGTAGACTCTTACTCGACTCTGGCTCACTCGCAACTATTCAGCTGATTGTTTTACTCGGCTTGTTGTTCTCGGATCATCTCAAAAATAATATAAAAAGAATCTCGCGAAAAAAGTATGAAATTATTCTGTCTACCTGTATGATCTGCCTCATATACAATCCATTTATAAAACGCGGCCTAGTCTGACGGAGAAATACATAACTTGATTAGTATCCAACGACTACGTTTGTCAAGGTTGACACCGATGCCAACCGGTCCGTTGCGTCTAGGTTCTCGATCTCGGCTATGCCGACGTTCGTCTTTCTCCGAAACGGTAAGGAGGTCGATAGAATCAAAGGCGCAAACCCATCAAAGCTCGCCTCGCTAGTTGCCTCGCTATCTGGGCCCGCTCCTGCTGGAGGGTGGCCTGCTGGTCCTGGAAACACACTGAGCGGAAAACCGGCTAGGGAAAGTACAAACATCGGTGGATTAGCAAACATCAATCCTTTCCTAGTGGGTGTCTTTGATAAGTTATCTTCCTCTTCTTTCTCGTCTTGAGCTGTTTTGTACTGATACCATCATCTTTCGAAATTGATAACTAAACAAACAAATAACCATGTCGCTCGCTTTTGATGTGACTCTAATTAGGTGGTAGCTTTCATCTTTGTGAGTCATTTGTTCAAGTTCTGTCCGTGACGACATTTTGATGCGCGTACGATACTAGAAAAGAACCTGAGTACTGATTATATATACAAATCTATATATATTTGCCCAATTTATAGTTTGTTGGCCCGTGGCTATATGGGAAGTTGATCGGATCCGACAAGGCTTAATTTTTATTTCATTTTATCCACTCTGAACAAACCTGCTATCATTGCTATACTCTTTCTTTCTTATTCTACACATCGGTCGCGCTCTTTACTTCTATCTCGTGTCTTTTCTGTACCGATGCTACCTTCTTCCATATATTTCCATCTATGCGAGATTTTTTCATTGTTTTACTTGGAGTATTTGAAAGTAAACTCTTCGACTCTGGACAGAAGACAGAGGACGTTAGGAGTGATAGAGCATTCCAAGATATTGCCACCAGAGTTTCGAAAAAACGAGCCAGAAACATGAGAAATCATATATATCTATCTATCTGGAAGAGATTGTTACCCAAATGGACCAAGCGTATGTGATTGACTCATGTTATGGAGAAGACGGAACCTATAACGAATGTGGCCTACACGGCTACGGTCAAAGTCTTTTGGCAAAGATATCATTCTATTCTTCTGTGGTTTATTGAACGCGCATGCATCTTTTGCCTTTGAAAGCGTACTTTCCTCCTAACTTTGAGGCAAAGTGGATTTCGTGTTGTTTGCGCTGTTTTAGCTTGTGCATGTAACGGTCTGATCAAGAAGCAGTGTTTGTGGCTCTTTGCCTACGTACGTTTGAGGAAGGATGGACTATATAAACAAATACATACATTCCGTTGAAAGGTTACAAGCAGGCGCATTCGACATATAAAGAAAGAAAAGTACAGAGGATTATAAAGTCAATCAAACGATCAGGAGCTCGACGAGGACGGGCCGGTGATCGGTCAGATATCCCTTCCACCCATATAAATCTCCCTCGACATAATTTGAACCGACGCCAAACCTGGAAACGGCTAGACTGGTCGCGTTTGCCGGTCGGCTGGTGTTGGAGACATCGTCCGAGCCGAACCACGAATGGTCGTACAGAAAAAGGAAATCGATCCTGGTCTGAACGACCGAGCTTGTTGGGTTGAATGATGTCCAGGTGAAGTACGGCCCATAGGGCAGGAGAGGTAACTGGGTCGTTGTGTTTGTTGGAGAGGGCGCCCGACGGGGAAGAATATGTAGAGTATCATGGAAGAAAGGCGTGGTGAGGGAGGCGTCAGCATCGAAAGAGCTCGCGGTGAGAGTGGTATTTGTTAACGCCTGGTAGCCTTGTTCTTCCGCAGGAGAGTCTATAAGGTGAAATTGAACAAAGCTTTGATAAGAGAATGATGCAACTACAGGTAAAACGAAAGTAAGACTCACTAAGATCACCCATGAGCAGAACGTTTCCAAGCAAATTCTTTCCATCTCCGAGGCCAAGTTCTTTTTCAACCTGTTTAGCATAATCGGGGAGAAGTTTTCGGAGCAATCTGCCACTCATTTCTCTAGCGGTGACACCTTGATCATCCCAGTGAGTGTTTCCAAGGTGAAGCACGGCCGAAGATCGTTTATCCTGTAAGGTCAACAGAGTCACAATCCTCGTTTGGCTCTTTTGTAAGGAAGAAGGGAGATGATTGTTAGTAAGAACAGATAGGTGCTATAAGAGAGAAGAGGCAAAAAGTAACCCTGCTCACAGCATCCCAACCTTTGCTGCCGGCGACGGTAGGCGTGGTACTCAACCACCTGGTGGTCGCGTTCAACATTTTAAACCTGGTCGAGTCGTAAAAGATTGGGCTGTATTCACCCCTCCGGCCACCATCGTCTCTGCCCACACCAAAATATGACCAAGACGAGCCGAGGAGGGATTGCATGTCGTTCACTTGGTTGTACAGAGCCTCTTGAAAGCTGAGATGCTCCAGAGAAAGTGAAATGTTGATAAAGATGCCGACGTCAACACGGAATACAGGATTAAAGCGGAACGCAGATAGACTCACCCGATTATATCATAGGCAGAATTAAAAATAGAGTCTGAAATTCTCCACCGTCGCTCCGCCCAGGGCTAAAAAGCAAAGGGACAGAGAAAGAGAAGAAAACAGGAAATTGAGATCAAGAGAAGACAAACTTATGAAACAAAGTCGAGAGAAAAGAAGAGAAAACCCATCCGAACGTACCCTCTCTCCGACATGGAGACCGTTGATGGGGGTCTCGTAGTCTGCGTTTGGATTGTACCCGCTGCCATCCCCTTTCTGACCGACGGGGATGGTGGTGGCCGCTAGCGGGTCAAATTTGAGGTTCCATGTGCCGATCCGAATCTGAGCCTTTACGATATCGTCGTCGACGATCACCGCGGCTGCGTTCGGTGGATATGCGGAAGAAATTGTGGAAGAGTGATGATGGTGGTGAACGTGTGCGTTGTAGACCGATAGGAACGTTGGCGAGAGTGAGATTAAGGAGACGGTAATAACGATGAAGGCGAGGATGAAGAAGAATGTGCGTTTGGAGAGGGCGATGAAGTAGGTGCGGCCCTGTGTGGGTGCTGTCGTTGGTGGTGGTAGCTTTTCTGAAGCAAGTGTAGGCATATCATATACCGAATCCTTTGATGACTTTTCGAATTGAAGCATGTTGGTTGCAGGAAAAGACAGGATGAGCCAGACAAATGAACGAAATCAAGGGCAGAGCAAAGTTATGCGAGATAAGAACGGCCTAGAGAGAGCGTGAGCGAGTGAGTGAGTGAGTGAGTGAGTGGGTGAGTGAGTGGGTGAGTTGCAGGTCAGTTGGATAAATGTCAAAGAGACATGGACAGAGACAAAGTATGAAAGTATTCTTTTTTAAGAAGAAAGAATAGCAAGAAAGAATTAGAACCCGAGGCGGTTAGAAAGAGCAGAAGTTCAAGTGAAGAAATGGCGACGATGATATTAATACATGCCGTGTTCACTCACCCGGTGTGACTTCCAACGGGCTCCAATTCTTGGTCACCCAAGCTTTCATGCTATTTCCTGCCACGTTCTTAATAATGTCTCTGGTATGTTTGCCCCGAGCGATCGGTATGCGCTTTCTTTCTCTCTTTCTCCTTCTCTTTCTTTTTCTCTCTCACTTTCGTCGCCTCCCTCCCTGTCATCCAACGTGTGTTCTAGACGTCTCTGGGCGCTTGCTGTTCGTACCGCCAAGCTCAGACGAACCGATCGCTTCTGTGCCTGTGCTCACGTGCCTGAGATCATATATCGGTTACTATCACTTCAGGTACCACTATTCGCCGGCCAGCGCCCTCGGCTCAGAATTTCTTCCGATCTCGTCCCGGATCTCGGTTGACGCGCAGCAAAAGCCTCCCGCAAGATGACTCGCGCGCCACTTAGAGATTTTTTCTTTGTCTCTTTGTCCTCTAAATGATGAATCTGGTGACTAACGATACTACGCCTGACGGTTACTTCCGGTTCGTAACCCATCTCGGCACAAACGCGCCTAACGCGTGCCTCTACTCGACGCGTCGTGTGATTTTCACTAACAAAAACGAAAAAGAAAGAAAAAAGACCCTCCCAAAAGAGCAAGTGAGAATATACAGGCACATCAGGCACATCAGGCACACAAGGTAACCCAGCTAGGCACACCCAGGCACATACTTCACCGAAGGGACACTCCAGCCATGTCCCATCTGCCTCCCAGTTCGACTGAGGATTGGGATTCATCCACGTCACGTTCACCTCCTTCATCCAACGGTGCTCATTCTGAAGGTAGCTCTGGCAAAATCAATGCCGGTGCATTCTGGAAACAACGAAATATTAACAACCCAGCAACTCGTTCCCTTCCTTCGGTGCCCCTACCTGTTGAATCGTCCGCCCCTGGATCTCCTATCGTCACTTTAGGTCATTCACCTCATCTTTCTTCAGCCGAACTCTATCCATCCTTTGATCTGCCACCTCATCAACCACAGCAACAGCGACAGCAGCAGCAGCAGCAGCAAAATCACCGAATGTTACCATCGCCCTCATCATCCAGCCAACTGCAATCTTTCTCAAAGTCTCATTCTCACTCTCAATCTCCATCAGGCAAACATATCATAGAATCTACATCCTCATCCTCCTCAGCCGGCTCATCCTACGCCAGTTCTTCCTTTGATCAAAATAATCAACAGCCTCGCACTAGACAAACCTCCGACGAAACCATCTCTTCTGCCAGTTCATCCTCCCCTCAACAACCACATGATCAACAGCTCGGACTTTCTCTCCTAGCAGGTCAGGCCGCTCTCGATGTCGACCAGGATTCGTATCATATCCTCAGTTGGGAAGAAGTAGAGAGTTTGAAGAAGGAGCTCGGCCTTGTTGTAGACAGACTCAATGTCCTCAAGCTCAGGTTTGAAAGAGAACAGAAGATCTTGACGGCTGCTAGGACGTTGGACAGGTTACATGTGGGGCACAAACGGTAAGAATTTCGTTATGTTTTCTTCTCTTCTATCATACTGAATAGCAATGCTGATTGCATGGGATGCACAACAACAAAAACTTGTATTAGGATGAGCAAGCAAACAACAGAGGAACTTCAAACGGCCGAAAAGCGCTCAGCATCTGCTGAGAAGGTGGGTTCCTCTAGTTTACATTTCTTTCTCTCCTTCTCCATCTTTATACCTCCTTTACCTCTCCTCATTCTTTCTCCCTCGCTTTGTCGTGCGCAGATTGTTAACTTGATTCATTTGTTCTTTCAAACTTTCGACTCTCTTTACCCAGGATATGTATGTCATCATGGAACGCGAGACCCAGCTTCGCCGTCGCCTGAACGAACACTACGCATCCGCCCTCGCTTGGGAAACCCGTCGACTTCGGGCGTTTGGCACCCAGTCATCCCCTATGCTTGCCTCAATGTCGGAAAAAGGTCGAGATCGAGAAAAGTCTCTGGCTGACCAGGTCGAAAGACTGGAACGTACAGTATTCCAGGTGAAAGAGTCGCTATCGCATGCACAAGATAAAGAAACCGGCCTTACCGAACAGCTGAAACGCGCGAATCAGACATTTGAAGCCGAGAGGATGCAGGTCAGAGATCATGAAGAGTCGAAAGCTCGGTTGGAGGAGACCGCTCGTCGCCTAGAACTATCGCTGGAAGAAAAGACAAAAGAGGTCGAACAACTCGGCCGACCGGTCGGCACTGCCAGTACGATACTCGGCCCACTTATATCATCCCGGTCAACGAATCGAGATGTTTCCACTCAGGGAAAGCCGATAGATTCCATCGCTCAACTCGTCAAAGATGAATTTCTCAGCCTAGAATCTCGAGTAGAGGAAGGAATAGCAGAGCTTCAGGCGGTCCGTCAAAAGACCGAGACTGAACGGGCAACACTGGAGCAGGAAAGGGTAACAGAGAGGAGGAGAGTAGATGAAATGAAAAAGAGATGGGATGAAGAACGAGAAACCCTGAAGGCCAAAATTGCTAATCTGTCAGTCCCTTTCCTTCTTCCACCGGTCATTTTGTCCCTCCAATCTTTTACAATTTCCTTCCTCCACCTTCTTCTTTCATATATTATATGATACAGAGCGAACCAAGCTACCCAGACGAAGTCGGTCGAATCGACGGTGTCTATCGAACAAGAAACAACACTCGCCCACATTCAAAATTTATGGAGTCTTCTGCCCTCCCGATCCAACACAGCATTGTTTCCTTTCACGCCAAATCCATCATCCACTCCGTTCTTCGCCAGCCCTTCTCTCCCTGATTCGTCAACGATACCAAATCAATCTCCTTCTTTGTCTAATACTGGGTCTTCCGCCTTGGCCCCCTCTTCGCTCTCTCGAACCCTCGGCCCGGCCTTGCCCTCCCCCGCCTTGTCATCCTCCTCCTCTTTATCACAAACTCAAGACCTTTCGGCCCTTGTTGCTTCTTATAACCAAACAAATGGCTCGACACCCTACCCTGGTATCGAAGTGTTTTCCGATCGAGTCCGAGCATTGATCGAAGACGGTCGAATGCTAGTCGAACGGACAGCAAAATTGAAGAGGGAAAGAGACATTCACAAAAGTAATTCAGAGAGAGCTCAAAGGCTCGTGATGGAAAGCAAAGCTGGGCTGGAGACATATCAGCGACAAGTCAGGATGTTGGAAGACAGGTTGGCTTCTGTTGAACATGACGGTAGAGGTGTCGATCATCAAAAGTTTGTGTCTTGGTTCTACTTTCTTTTTTTCTTGGTACACGCGCGCGCATGCTTTACGATCTTTTGACACTCTGTTTCTATCATTCCTTCGTCTTCCATGCATGCGCACAGCTTCCAGAAATACAACGAATTGGAAGGAAATATCACCTCGCTCAAAGAAGATAAACAACGATTGGAATCTTCGCTCGCCGCTCAGATCGAGGCTTGTGAATCTTTAAGTGAAGCGAATGAGTGCGGCCCATCGTTTTTCCTTATGATCATCCTTGAATTGCTCAAAGCGGACGCTGACATGAGAACAATACTATTTGTGAAATTTTAACTCGTCTTTCAAACAGAGCGTTGTCAGCCAGAGCAATGACAGTAGCAAACCAGGCGTCTCAGGAGAAAAGGGTAGTTCAACAGAGATTAGAGTCAGAGATCGACAAGCTGAGAGTCCAGCTGGATAAGACACAGGATGATTTAGATGATTATCGAGCAAAGTTCGTCTTTTCTCTCTCTTGTGAAAACTTTAGAATTTAGACAGGATGCTCATTAATCGACTGGTAAACTTTTGGGGGTTTTTCTTTTGGGGGGGTTTCTTTTTGCTTAAAAAGGGAGATGCAAGGTCCGGGGATTGCTCTCCTTGACGAAGTGAACTCTCTTCAAGATGAAGTCCAGAAGCTACGAGCTCAGCTCCGAGCTGCACAAGCCGGGAAATTATAATTAATTACGTTATCCTTTGCGATGCCCAGACAACTCTTCACCTTTGTATCAACCTCTTTACCCTTGTCCTTGCTCTTTTTCCTGCTTCTTTGTGTGCTCTGTCGACGGTACAAGAGGCATCTTGACGTAGGCTTTATTCCTAATCATACGTAGTACAAGTTGTTTTATATAACTTTATTGAGGTATTTCTCGCGCGCCAACTCCTCTGTGTTTTTTTGGTAAACCTCTTTCTCCTACTCTTAGGTACATTGAAAAATTAAAAAAAGACATGAATCATATGCCGGTATGCCAATTACGGTCTTACTTTTTTCTTTCCTTTTTCCTTGTTACAGATTTAGAAAGCAATCTTCTGGTCCTGTAGAGTCGAAGCGCATAGAGAATATGAAAAACAAAAAACCAGATTGTCAACCCAACTAGATCCTATCAAGATAAATATACAATAGAGAAGAGAAAGAGAAAGACTTACGAGCTCGTCGACCTCCTTGATCAACTCGTCCCATCCCTCCTTCCAGTCCTCGCCACCCTTGGCAACCTCGCCCGTGGCAGCAGCCTTGCGTTTCCTCTGAGCCTCACAGATCAGGACGCAAGACGTAGCTCGCTTGGTACCAGCAGCCTGTCCGAGCTCCTCCCTTTTTTCGTTTGATTGTTTTGATTTCAAAGAAATTGAGAGCAAGGTCGAAAATGGGGGTAGGTGAAAGTCGAGAAATACAAAGACGCAAAACCGCGGATTGACAAGAACGATAGACAGGAGGGAAGGAAGAGCGAGACCACAAACAAAAAGGTGGCACGGAAAGAGAGTTTCGACGAGAATCGTGGAAAGGTGAAAGGAAGAAAAATGGGTCAGAATCCCAAAGCTTTAGAGTACTACAGACTCGGATGCAAATCCCCCCGTTCGTTCCGTAAAACGAACGAAGATCATAGGGATTGGATTTCTGTGCTTCTTTCCCAAAAGGGGGAGAAGAAAGAGCCAAAGCTCTACACAAGAGGGATCAAGCTAGACAGAAAGAGAAAAAACACAAACTCACTTGGCAAGAACCCAAACGTACTTCACACCAGACTCCTCGGCAAGAATAGGCAAGTGAGAAAGGATATCGATAGGAGTGATGTTGGACGCGAGAAGAAGAAGACCCTTCTCTCCCTTTCGTAGAGACTTGACAACCTCCTTAACTCCTCGCTTGAGCTGTCGAGCCTTGGAAGCTGATATGATTAAATTTTTTGTAATTGGTGAAGAAAAAAATTCCCAAACGGACGCGGCGATGAGCGATACAAGGAAAAGAAAATGGCAACCACTCAATCAGTCTCTGTTCATCCAAAAACGCGTCTCGTTTCGTCACGTTTTCAGAAAAATGATAACAAACGAACCCTTCTTCACAGTCTTGAACAACTTCTTGCTGAGCTTCTTTCCGGCCAACGGAGCGGCGATCGGGGCAATAGCTTCCAAAGGCACGGCAAACTCGTCCTTGTCCTCCTTCTTGTCCTTCTTTTCCTTCTTATCCTTCTTGGCAGGAGACGAAATATCGGCGACATCAGCAGCATCAACCATAGAGACATCGGCAGCTTCCTCGCCGGCGAGGGACTTGCGCTTCTCCTTCTTGGATTTCTTGACGGGAGACTGTTTAGACAACCATAAGGATTAGCTGAAGAATATGACGAACATCCTCTGAACAACGAAACCAACCTCAGCCTCAGCGACAGGAGCAGCAGCCTCCTCTCCTGGAACGATGGACTTTCTCTTCTTGGACTTTTTCTCTTCGTCTTTGGCCATTGTTGCGTAGTTGATTGAAGTTAAGGATGGATGGAGAAAGCGTCAAGATGATACTGATGGTTGCAAGTGAGTCGGTGTAGGCAAGAAACTAAAAAAAAGAACTTTTTAGGCGGGCTGTGCAAGTTGATTACATAATCATTTTGGTTACAACACCTGTAACCAGATTTGCCTTCCCTTACGTCACCTTTGTAACCAAGCTCTCGGCTGGGATTTCTTTCCTTCTTTGCTTTTCCTCTGCCAACGACGAAACACGTACTTCTCTGCTAGCAACAACGGCAACGACGACAGCAGCAGCAGCAGCGATAGGAAGAGTTTCCTTTGCTTTAGAATACCAAAAAGACGCTCAAGATGTCGCTACCACTCCGCCCGATGGGTATTCCTCGGTCGTGCGGTCAAGTTTTCCAACGACTTCGACTCGAACGCTCTCGACGTGACTTTCACAACTCGCCTTTCCAAACGTCTTCCCCGATCTCGTATCCTCACTCCCACTCTCATCCTTATCCCTCTTCTGCCTCATCAACCGCCCGTCTAGGATCCCATTCGTCTTCTCCATCTAATCCATCATCTCCATCTTCGTCCTCGTCTTCATCGTCTTCGTCCTCCTCGTCGTCCTCTCACGGGCATGCCTATTCGAAACGGAATCCTCATTCGCCCAAAGGACCGATCTGGTATAGTGAGCTCGTCCCTGCCGCTCTACCTGCTCTCGGTGTAGCCATTGGAATCTACATGGTGCGTTCCTTGAAGCCTTCTTTGATTCTCACGTAGCTTGGACAAATGGGCAGATTTCGGATCGATCGCTTTCTACCTTGTCATCAGACTTAGTCTGACCTGGCCTGATTTAATCACCTCTTTTTTTCTTTATTACGGGTTTCCTTTTCTCTATTTGCTTTGTACTCATCTGGATTTTTTGCTTCTTTCTCGTTCGACCAAACGATAGGGACTACATCTTATTCGTCTATCTCTGACTACCGAAAGACAACTCGACGAAGCCCAAGGAAAGATCAATTTACTCGAAGCCGAACTAGCGGATCTTCAGGAGAAACGTAATCGCTCTGTTGGAGTGTTACTCCGAGATATGTTCAGCACGACTAAAGGAGGCGAGGCTATCGTCCAGGCTGTTGAAGGGGCTGCTGGGCAGGCCAGTAAGGATCCAGCACCGACATTAGCGGTGAAAACGGCGGTGGCAGAGGTCACTCCCGTCTCTTCAACAGAGGAAGAGTCGAAGCCAAAGAGGAAAAGATGGTGGGGGCTTGGTCTGATTTAGGCGGTCTTCTTTCTCTTTTCTCCTCTATCTTATCTTTCTTCAATATCTTTCTCTCTTTGAACCTTCTCCCGTTGGAGAAAAAGCAGCGTTCGATTCATGGCTGCTTTTGTGTATTATATTTGTTCAACCAATGATCCTTCTTGGCTTCCTTTATGCCACTTCTCTTTAGAAGCACAGAGACCAAAATCAAAGCGCAAGTCGGCAAGCAACATAAAGCATGTCGTTCGTGTTGCGCTCAATGAAGCATGCTGCTTTGTGATCAAAATAGACAGCGATACTGGGGTAAGCAAGAAACGTGCTTGCTTCTCACGAAAGACGAGAAGAATAGGAACGAGATCACTACAGAGGAGTAGTGTGTGTGTGTGTGTGTGTCTTATGCAAAGACGATCATAAAGAAAAAACGACGATGAATAACACTGTAGATCAACGAAAAGTCGCGGTTACCGACAATAGGTTAAATCGCTGGGAAGGAGCGATTAGGGCCAAGGACGATTGCAATTCCGATGCGGCAGTCGTCGCCGTAGTTGTTAGTCCAGAAACCCCAAGGGAAAGCAAAGCCTGGTGTTTCAACTCGACCTCGCCCTGTGATTTCTCTAGCGGCCCATTTAGGTTTGTCTTCAATTGAGATACATGTCCAAGTTTCAA
Source organism: Phaffia tasmanica (assembly GCA_014825565.1). Classification (NCBI taxonomy): domain Eukaryota; kingdom Fungi; phylum Basidiomycota; class Tremellomycetes; order Cystofilobasidiales; family Mrakiaceae; genus Phaffia; species Phaffia tasmanica. The sequence continues at coordinate 22,514 of MVAI01000059.1, read as the reverse complement.
TATTGGACGGAATACGGTCTGACAACGAATGAGCTCGGATTTGATCGATGGTCGCATTAGCTCAGATAGATCCACCGATCGATCGCCAATGGCTAGAACACTCCAGGCCTTGTTGCGAATCCGAGTGATAAAAAAGACAAATGGATCAAACACCGGCTCAGGTAAACACAAATATGGATAGAACAAGACATACCTTTTCTATCAGTCGATTGACCAAGCCATCCCAAGCAATCTCGCCCTTGTCTGATTTTGATTCCGACTCGATGGTGTGCAAAGTTTTCAAGAACAGCACGTCCCAAAGCGCCTGAACGGCTGTCTTTCCATGGACGGTCTCCCAATAGTCCAATTCGCGGAATTTACCGAGAAAGGTCTCGAGAAGAGAGTTTCCGTAGAGCGTGAGATCGAACGAAGGAGGTGTTCCCAACGTCTGTATTGAACCGACGATCGAATTGAGGGCGAGGTGAATTTCTTTGGATGGGGATACAGGGAGGGTAACTGAAGGATCCATAGTGCATGCTACAATGTTTTATCGCGATCAGTCATTTTCTAAGATAAATCAAACCAGGAAGAAAGGACTCACGTTTCCAAAGATACAATGACGTTGTATTCGCTACTGCCTCATCCAAATCAAAGATACGCCGGACATGATCGAGCGCCCGGTGGATCGAAGCAGACTCAAATTTTAGGAGAGACCTTGTATGAATTTCTTTTAAACGAGCGCGCCAGGCGTCTGGGTTGTGTATGAATCAAAAATAAGAACATAAACGGCTATAACTCCTCAGTCATCTTGGCCGGGTCTTGGACGAGTTGCAGAAAGAGAGTAACTCACCAGGAGAGACGCTGGGACCCATAATATCCGAGTAAAACGAACTGCTTGACACCAGATGAAGCGCAACCCTGCCCACAAAGATTTCTGTATTGATTGAATCTGCTGAAAATTCGCATACGGCATAGGACGAGGATGTCAGCAGAAATCTTATGCAGAATACACCCATACAGATGAATAAAACCGGACCTACCAAGTGCAATTTGATAATCCAGCACGGTTCCCAATCGATCAGTCAATTCTTCAAGCGCCTCTGTCGCCAACACCTCGTACTTTTTCAACAAAGCGCTCTCGACCCCTTCTCGGCCCTTAGCCAACTTTCTTAGTCCATCAAGGTCAGTTTTGATTGCACTGGCAGCAGCCTCGGCCTCTCTCAATACACCATCCAACAAAGCTGTGCGACCAGCGACCCTTCTCCGAAGCGCAGCCCGGAAGATCGGCAGGCTCGTTGATGGTAGAATTGACTCTGCATTCGAAGGAAACGGTATTGACGAGGAAAATAAGAAGCTCGACGGATTGAGATCCCCTTCAGTCTCTTTCCCTCCGGCCAACAGAGGTCCACCAGGCGTAGTAGCCTCGCTTAGTGAACTGACTTTGGATCGAACGATCCGCTCAACTTTAGTACCTAAATCTTTGAACGCGTAATCCCAAACGTCCCTCACTCGACCAGCCCAGCCTTCTTCCAGCACGTCTTCCAAAATTTTCCGTTCGTCCGATTTCAAACCGGGCACTTTAGCTAACAGGTGACCGACATGTTCCCGAACCGCCCAAACATCAGCCGATGTTGCAAGTGAGGCAAGAATGGACGGTAAGGTTGAACGAAGAAGCGAAGTATTTTGCTGGAACCATGTCGAAAGAGAATCCGTTAGATGCAATGGGCTCAGGTTCGACATCGACGATGAGCTTGATGCCTCGGAGGAGAGAATGAAAGGAGTGTAATTCCTTATCGAAAGTGGCAGGTACCGGAGGAGAAGCGGAGAGGAAGGGAGCTGTCGAAGAAGACCCGATGAGGTGATCACCGGTTCCGACAAGAATCGTTCTTTCGAGAATGCGTTTGACGGAAGATCTGAGATCCGTTGGGATGAAGATGATGATAAACCGTCTCGTACATCAGAGAGACCAAAGGAAGGAGAACTTGATGCCAAGGAGGATGGGGTAGGTGCGATACCGGCAGGGAAAGAGAATGACATGGCCAGCCGGGATGCTCGTCGTTTGGAAATCCGTTCTTTTGACATGTTCAACAACTTACCCATACCATCGCCACCCTCGCCGATTGAATCGATTGATGGTGATTGTAGAGATTGGTCTGAGGGCGGGGCCTGAGACGATGAATTCGTGACATCTCCTCTCTCGATACCTCCGATGACGCTCTCGATCAGACTCTTCTTCCCTCTACCGCTCTCGGATTTTTGATCAGAATTTTCAGAGGCAAATACTTCCCTGACAAGACCAATGGTTCCGCCGAGAACGGAGACGATCTCTCCCAGAAGAGTTTGGACTTGGTCTTGAGTCATTTTTTCACGATGAAATTCTTCTTTGTTCTCACTAGAAAGGCTAGAAACATCGTCAGACGAGAAAAATGCGCCGTTGGAAGGTTGTTGGAAGCGAGCAGATTGGGTTGGTGGAAGAAGCGCAGTCTGAAGAAGTTTTGTCCGTTGACTGAGGAGGAGACTTAGCGCTTGAGGCAGAGAAATGTTGTCAAGGAGAAGGATAGCAATAAGAGTTTGGGACATATCCTATGAAGTGATAATTTCCGGATGATGTGAACAGAAATTCAGTAATCACTTGATCACTGATAGACTAAAGCGCGTTCAAATGAGCAGGACAGGAATAATCAACCAACGCACCAAAGGAGAAAGTGAGAGTTCCTTCAGTCCCAGGGTTGCTCTGTGAACGATCTGTGAACGGAATGTGCTGAGAGACTCCCATTGACGATGCAAGAGAGGGAGCTGGATCTGAATTTGAATGGCAGAACCAAAAATTAAGGACTGATTGGTCGAACTCTACCGTAAAACGACAAGGGCAAAGCACTCACGGAAGTGTCCGAAATCTCTCCAACTTCTTGGTGAACGATTCTGCCCAAAGAAAAAAGCCAAGCAGCGTGAAGAAACTGTTTCCGCTCGAGCAGTCGCCAAAGAATCTCAGGTGCATCCAAAAGGAGTTTTGTTTGAGAGGCCAACGGTAACAAGGTATCTAGGTCTATGAAGTTGTGGATAGGTATCAACGAAGAGTCTGACACTTTGAGATGCGAAAGACGAACCTTCGACAATAGTATCTTCTCCTGCATCGCTCTTGACACTACTTCCTCGCAAGTTGCCGATGCTACCAGAGAGCGAAGCGATGCCTCCCTCGCCGGCGGAGGATGTAACGGCCTTCATGACCTTGAGGCTATCGGATAATCTGCTGGAGGATGCAAACAAGGTAGACAGAGCAGCCGAAGAAGAGAGCAGATCTCTGTATCGTTCTCTGTGTGAGGAGAAGAGAAACAGGAGAAGAATTGATATTATAGATCAGTCTGTAGCCGTTTCAGACAAAGAACTGAAGGTAAAAGTAGGACACGTACCCGACCATCGTCCTTAACTCGGTCTGTTTCGAAAGTGCTGAGGATCTAAACAGAAATCAACCATTACGCGTTGAAATAGCAGTCAAAATGATGTTTTGGGTAAGTCTATGTCAATGGGCTGCAAGTCAACACGAGAAGAGAAGAAAAGATGAGACGCATAGATTCTCACCTCAGCCTTGCCTCAACCCTTCTCACTTCTCCAATGGCAAGGGCGCGGAAGAGCTCCTCGGTATCTAGTCGACTCTGATCGAGCTCGCCTTCTGGATGGCTACCCGTCAAGTTGTTCGAATGCGAAGATGAAGCCCGAAGAAGTATTCCTCGCTTGGCGACAAGTGGGTTCTCATGAGCCTGGCCCCGACCGAACGCTGGTCGGGGTGTTTCCGAGGTAGGAGAACCTAAAGAGAGTCCGATGAGACCGAGCCCGAAGGGTGAATGTTGAGATGGTGCATTTGTCGGAAGCGGCGGAGGAGAGGCATCAATTGAAGAGGCCATTCCCGCTTTCTTTTCTAAAGAAGCCGTGATATACCGGTGAAATCAAGGTTTCCAAGAAGAAAAAGTAAAGAGAAAGAGATCAAAGAGAGAATATGGTGATGGTAGTGAAACGATAGAAATGACCGGGAGAGATGGAGAAAGTCGCGTAGGCCGGGATCTTTGGGCGTATACTGTCTTTTCTATCTTTTTTATAGTTTGAACTACAAAACGGGACTATGACTTTACGTAGTCTCTTATATCATCATTTTCCTAATACCTTCTGCAGATTCTGTAGTATCAGCTAGTGGTGTCTGCTGTTTTCCTGACCCAGATCCCTGTGTCCCAACCTATCGGCACTTGACATCCGCCGACGACCACCTTGACCTCCACCACTAACTACAACCATGCGTTCCTCATTTAATATGCTCACTCGGCTCTCTGCTGGCTCACGTTCAGCTATCGTTCAAGCCTCCCGGCCACGAGTCTCCCTAAGAGCGGCTCTTCCCTCTATTCGCCCGATTATCGGTTTCAACCACGATATCAATTCTGGCTCCATCCGATCGTACGCGTCAGAATCAGAGCCGTCTAACAAACAACTGCTCGATCAGCTTGCTTCTAGAACTGATGTGATGGATCAGCTTATGGGAGACCAGCAGGCAGTTGATCTGTTCCAGAAGATGTCGGCATATGTGGAAAACCAAGGTAGGTGTTTTTCTCTTCTCTGTCGATAGATGTCTGATACGACATCAGACTCACGCACGATCGTTTTTCTTCTTAAACAGGTTACACGTCGGCCAATCCCCCAGGAAAGCTGGCGATGATGAAGTTCGTGATGGACCCCGAGTTTAGGAATTTAATGTCCGAAATGAAGTCAGTCGTCGAGCGGTTAAATATCTCAGCTGAGGTAAGTTCTTTGATACTGTGTGTCTATGTACTTCTTCAACAGTTGAAACTGACTATGAGCTCGATATTTACAGGATCTTCAATTGATGCAGAAAATTGGAATGGACATGATCAAGGGAATCAGAAAATAAATGATCTGTTGAATGCAGTCTACTTATATGAAAGCTACAAATCTCTTGCGCCTTCTTGGTTTTCATCGAGCAATATCTTTTGAAAATGGTCATATACAACATACTGATTAGAGCAAGATCGAAGGAAAAGAACGAAGAAAGTCATCTAAAAGTTGAGAGCTGGTCAAACAAACGCCGGGCGCAACAAAATAAAAGATGTGTCGACATCATCATCAACGACCATCACCTCCACCAACACGTTCATAAACAATCCATCGCCTACTTCTGGCCACACTTGATTTTTGATCCCGTTTTGGTGACAAGAATAGATCTTCAATTCCTATTCCTGATATGAGTTCGTTCGACCCGTTCGATATCAGGATGCAGCTCTTAGGACTTCTCCGCCGGCTTGAAGCCTCTCAGGCTTCCATCCATCGGGTCGTCAGCTTTGCCATCAAATATGGCTCCAGGTGCGGAGAAGATCTGTGGGAATGTATATTAGAAGAAGCCGAAAAGGTTGGGCACTTTCATCTCGTCCTTTGTTCTGATGTAATCTCGCTGAAGTATTCTCCGTCTTTGACCTTGATCCATCGTCCATCCTTAGGGATCACTAAACTCCCGAATCAACGTATTATACTTTCTGGACTCATTATGCGAAACCTCCCTCCTTGTCGGCCTTCCAGACGGACCGTACGTCGACTACATCACTAGAGACCTTCTCAAAGTCGTTGATTACGTGGTTCCAGAAACCAGGGAGGGCGCGTTGAACTTGATGAGTGCGAAGCAGGTTTGTCTGGCTGTCCAATTTGCTCTTTTTCCTGAGACGAATTTCTTTTTTCCTTCTCCTTTTGAGTAGTTAAACCCCAGTTGGCAAGCATACCATTGACTGACCACTTGGACCACGATAGATTTTGGAAAGCTGGCGGACAAAACGGGTGGTTCGACCAGAGATTGTGGACGAAGCTCTGCAGACTCTTGAGCTCAGAAAAGCAAGGTTCGTATTGCTGGCTCTCGTCACCTTCCTTAATATATCAAACCGGTCGTCATTCTTTCTTCGAGTAGATTGCTTACCATCTAAGATCCTTATGACCTTCCTTCTCAAGAGTACATGAAATTTCTAAAAGCAAATCCAATAGCAAAAAGCGAGGTCATTTCGAAAACTTTTCCCAGACTGACACCCTGCGCCGGATGGAGGAGGATCGAGAACGTGTTCGTTTTCACTCTTCGTCTTTTTTTTTCTCTCCTGCCTTCTCCTTTCAAATTAACATCCCAGCCATCTCGTCATAAATATTGACCATTCGGAAACAGCATAAACGCTTGCGGGAACGAATTTGGATACTTCCTATTCCTAGACTGAGTAATCCGTTAAATACGATACCTCGGTTGGCTACTTTGCTTCCCCCCACTACCACTATTCAATCGTCATCGACAACCTCTACCACTACAAACAGCACTGCTTCTAGCTCAACCCCTGCAACAGGTCCTAATGGCGGTCCTCTTGTAGGCGGTCCCGCCAAGTCATCCAATTCATCCCTCCCCTCATCCCACGAACCGTCACCTCTATCAAACCCTTCCCCGTTTACACCGACGTCGCCCTCTGTATTCACGCCTTCGAGTACTGGAAATGGCCCTGGATTAAGCGGCGCCGTCGCCACCGGAGGGATAGGACCAAGAAATTCACAGGGAGCCAATGGCCTGGAAGTCGCTATCGATTTGGAATTCGATCAAGCTTGGGAAGGGACGAGTGACTTGAACGACGATGATGCGAGAGAACTCCAGGTTAGTTCTCCACCATTCCTTCTCTTTGTCTTTCCTTCCCGTACATCCATCCAGATAGAAACACTGATCTTGTTTACTTTGCTCCGATACGTCTCTACAAACCTGCCGCAAACGCTCAAACAGAAAGAACTTCAATTATGTTATCCTGGCTGGACAGACTCAGCAGTACCCGCTCCTCCATAGTTTTTAAAAAAATCTCTAGCCTTCAATCTCACTTTCCTTCCAAAAACGGATCTAACTCTTTCTCTGCCCTGCCCTGTCTTGCCCCATGCATGTCAGAGGGATCTGCACATCAACACAGCTCTTACCAGATACCCTTCTTTCCGTTTTCAGATCGACAACTTCCCACGGCGTGATGCCTTCCCTCTTTTCTTCCTTATGACACCTACAATCAAGAGAAACGCAAGGAATTGTATTCGTACTTTGATATCTCTCAGCCATGTTACGTGCGCATCATACGATCTTCTCGAGAAGTTCGTTTTTTCATCATGGCCTAAGAGCGTTTTGAACAAACATAAATAACCGAAGACAAAAGCCAGAAATCCAAAACTACAGAGGTCATAAACCAGATCTACTCTGATTTTGCAAGTCTGGCCTTTTTCGCCAAAGCTCGTCGCCGTATATCCTTGTGCATAGCTGTTCAGCCAACAAACCAAATGGACAAGGCTCGTCAGTCATTGAGCAACTTTGATGATACAGCGCACAGCTGACGAACAAGTCAGTATGGAACATACTCAGTCCTTTACCCATGGCAAATCTACCTCCAAGCGCGAAAGTTGCCAATGCCCAGTCGAACAAAGCGTGAGACCAGTAAGGAGTCATGGTAAAGGGTCTGCTGATCGCGCCTCGGGATAGTCCAATTGAGGATAGAGTCGACCGAACGAAGTCTGAGGCAAGGGGAATTAGTAAGGAAGATCGTCGGATCTTAGACATAGCAGAAACCTATACATTGTTCGTGTGATCAAACATCAGCCTTCCGTTTCTGTCAAGATGAATCTTTTGAAACACTGATACGGACCACAAAGTAGGGTAGGACAAGCTGGACATCAACCCCAAACTCCTTAACTTCTTCTCCCAGTGCCTGACTCCATCTCTCGAGGAAAGCCTTGGATCCGGTATAGGTCGCAAGCATGGCTGAAGGAACGAGAGCCGAGAAGGATCCGATAGTAAGAACCAACCCATTTTTTCTGTAATCATATACAAACAAACGATCAGCGTGTTGCGGATACTTTTTGAAACACCGACGAGAAACTGACCGGTTGACCATGGCTGGGAGAAGTGCCTGGGTAGTGAGAAGTGTGGCTTTGATATTCTACAACGTGAGTATATGCAGGCAAAAACGATAAATAATCAGAGATCTTGAGATATATGCTTGCTTTGGGAATAAAACATTCTTACGACATCGACGATACCGAGCATCTCGTCCTGACTGGTCTCGCTGAAGTAGACAGGCATCTCGTGAGAAAGCCCAGCGCAGTTGACTATCCTCTCGGCAAGAGAAAAAAATGTTCTTCAGCAATATTCGTGATCTTATGCGGGAGATGAAATATCTTACCTAGTACACTGATCTCCAACTCAGAGGCAAGCCCCTTTAACTCCTCAAAAGCCTCAGGTTGCGGGTTTCCAAAGTCGATAACAACCTCCTTCGTCTGAACCTTGTATTTAATTCCTGTAAAAAGATGTCGTCACAGTCATGATCAAGACCAACTAGGCAGGGACTCGATCAGAGAGCAGCAACTGGAAAAGAACTGACGAATTTCCTGGCCAATCGCTTCCAGCTTAGATTGGTTTCGGCCGATTAGAACAATGTTCAATCCTTTCTTTGCCATCTGTCGAGCAAATTCTATTCCGAGATCTCCGGTGGAACCAGTGATGGCTAAAGCATCTCAATGAAAGTCAGGAACAGGAATCAGTAGCTAGATGACGAACGAAACATAGTTGATCCGGACAGCGAGGAAAGGCATAACGAACCAGCCCAGGACCCTTTTCCAGCCCCAAATTTAGTGAGCTAGAAAGATGGATACAGCGCATATATAGAACCCTCACAGTGATGATAAGCCACTTTGAAGTCAAGCGAGATGCGCATAGACCATCCCTTTGGAGATGCCCTGTCCTGTCTACTCTCTTCTTGACACCCAACAAGAAAGAAGCACTCACGCTAGTACCCTTGATGAAAGTCAACTGAGCGGCAAGCTTCAAAAGGTTATACGCTTGTGCAAGGACGAACAAGGACCCAACAGACGCAAGAAACGTTGAAACAGCTGGTATTTGCGACAATAATTGGCGAGGTCCAATCCAGAAGTAGAACGAACGATCAGCCGACACCACTACAGGTTTGATCTTTTCTGTCAATGTATTTGATGGCATGAAGACAGAACGACTACTGACTTGGGTATTGGAAGATTATATCGATAGGCATATTCTTTCTATCTAGGAAGGGCGATGAAGAAGATCTGATATCCAGAGTAAATTCAGAGTAGATGGTGGTTGTCGAAGTAGAGATGGTCAAAGTTCAAGTGTTTTTATTTATATCCATCCATCTGGTTGTCACTTAGGTGAAATTCATATTCGTTTATCGTCTGAAGTATCATACAATTACATACATGAAAGTAGAACTCGAACAGATTCCAAGGAGAAAGATATGATAGTTTTATGAAGATCAAAGCATTCAGATAGAAACCAAGCATCCTATCGTTTGAGATTGTTCAACCTTGCCTGAAGAGCATCTTCGTCAGGGTTCCCACCTCCCCCGGCAGATGCCGGTGTAGGCGAGAGATCAGATCCTTCGGCCACAGCCAAACGGGACGTAGCGACTGGGCTATTTGCTTCCTGAATAGAAGATGGCGCGTCTCCCAACTAAATTTGATAGCGGAGATCATCGAACGAAAGGGAACGATGTGAGAAAGCGTAAAAAGGATGAGCAGTTTTAGTCCTGCGGCATTAGCAACATATCACAACCAAAAGAAGAAAGTGAGAAAGAAAATGAAAAGAAAGGGACGAAAGGACAGACCTGCTGGCCAAGGGAGACTCCAATCTCATCTAACACTTCTTTGAGGATTCGGTCACCCTCTTCCTCTTCTTCTTCTTCACCTTCCGCGTCCATCGCGTCGTCAACCGCGTCCGACATGATTTCCTCCTTCATGTCCATAGTCGCAGATTCCTTCTCGAAATCCATCATGATTTTTTGGATCTAATATTGTTAAGAAAAAAGAAGGCCATCCAGAGTTTAGGATGCGCAATAGGCTAGAGATCACATTTACCACCTTCGCCTTAAGGGGAGACATGAGAGCAGAACAATTCGATAAAACTGTGGACATACTTGAGGAAGATTCATGCTTCGATTCATCATTCCCATCGCTCGTGTCGCCCCCTTCATAGCCTCCCCCATCTGTTGATTACTCCTAAGCGTTTGTATCCTGAGAGAGACCGCTTGAAGCTGAGTCTTCATTGCGTAAAATTTCTGGATGTACCGGCGAGTTCGGACAAGATCTTTGGCCATGATCTTGCAGGCATTCTATAGTATGATTTTATAGAAAATATAAGGCAAGATATTAAACGATGCATCCATCTATTCCAGACGGATGGGTAAATGGATGAGAAATTACCATTTGACCTAGTTTGGCTGTTCGTTTGATCTCGCCCATGATCTTCTTTTCCTCACTATCAGGACAGTCGGGATAGAAAGGAAGGGCGACGAGTCGGCACAATGAAATAACGGGTTTGCTCTTATTATTTAGTCTACTGACAAAAAAACAAGACCCAAAAAGAGTATAGATTACTGATAACTGGACCAACTTTTCGAGCTTTCCTCTTTCTCTATCAAGCTCCCGTTGTGCTTTTTGCAATGCTCGCTGATGCTGCCGCAACCGTTCGGCCGGGGTTAGGGTCTTGCCAAAAAGGGTTTCCTTATAGAATGATGACACAAAATATACGACAAAGCAGGTTCGTTAGAATGAACACAATGTACGAAAGTGAGAGAGACGAACTGACCAAGATGTTCATCGTTCACCGTGAATGTCAATTATATGTGATGGTATGAGAGAAAGGGATGATGAAATGACGGTCAGATAACATATTACGTATAAGAGCCAAGCCCCATTAAAATCAAGCGCCGTAATATTTCTCCTTGTTATCCACCCTCCTTCTGGTTGTTCGACCCTACCCTTCTTATTTTTGCTTCCTTTTTGTTTGAATTATAGCTCAGACAAGTTCTCCTTCGGTCATGATCATACCTTCTGATACGCAGCTAAGCAGTATTTTTGGCTGGATCAGTATCTCCTGTTGGATTGGTTGGTTTTTTTTTATACTTGTCGAGGCCGGCTCCAGCCGGATCAATCCTACGTTTTGTCTGACAGTCCTTCACTTGTTCTTTCTCGTTGCTCTGGTTTTTTATCTTTGTTCTCAGTTGTGTACACACCTCAGATCTGGGAGAATTATGTCCTCCGATCGGGAGAAGGTCTCTCGGTGGCATTCATTATTCTTTGGTTCATTGGCGATGTTACCAATTTGGTATGCTTTCCGTTCTGTTCAAATTCTTCCTGTCTTCGTCACGATCGTATACAGAGGAGTGTGGGCTGACAGTGGCGATCGTGTATCTGTTTCCCAGGTGGGAGGAACAATGGCCGGTCTACTTCCCACGATGATCATCCTTGCTAGTAAGTGGTCAAGTCTCGGGAGATGTACTATCGAGCCTCACCCGTGAAATCAGCTGATGTATTTCCTACTTCCTCTTACAATCGACTGACAGGTTACTATTCAATCTGCGACGTTGTCCTCCTTTTCCAGGTGTATTACTATCGTAGAACTCCCACCGTCGCTGATTCCTCTTCTGGAATAGAACAAACACCTGCTGCCTCTACGGAAGCCAACACCGAGTCTAGTCCGCTACTTCCAAAGCCAACGGCCGTCGAACCAGCTGAAAAGAAACCGTTCTTGATCCGAAACGCTGTTCACTTCTTGGCGTTTGGCCTCGTATTCGGGACGGCTCTAGTCGCTTGGAGTGTCAATGTTTGGGGCGAGGGAAAATCACATCCTCCGACTGATGGAGAAAAATCTACCAAGATTGAATGGAAGAGTCAGACCTTGGGTTGGATTTCCGCTGTCACTTGTAAGTTTGTCTTGGTACCAATATCTCGTTCTGCTTTTGAAAAGAGACACTCAAAGAGCAAAGATAAGCTAGAGTTGGTCTGATTTTGAGCTGATTCTCACTCGTCGCTACCATTTTATTTGATTGTATATGATCCTTTCCTATCGACAAAGACATCGGATCTAGAGTTCCTCAGATTTATCACAACTGGCAGACCAGATGTACCGGTCTCTCTTTAGGCATGTTTGTCTTCACCATAAGTGGTAATTTGACTTGTACGTACGAGCCCTTGACTCTTCAGTCTCTTTTCGATCATTACTGAAAGCGTTTTTGGAAATTGGGATCGAATCGGTTTGTCGATCAAAAAATGACAGATATCGCCAGCATCTTGTTTAAATCAATGAAACCTGATTATATTAAAGCCAACCTGCCTTGGCTACTGTACGTTCTCACTAAACCTGACTTTGCTCATCTGATCTCTTTATTCGAGTACTCATTTCGGCTGTTCATCTGCTTTCATGCTTTGGTAGGGGATCCATCTTGACGATCTTCCTTGACATTGCCGTCATCTGTCAATTTGCTTATTTCTCGAACCAAAGTTTAATCTTCTCTGATGTAAGTATCCTCTTTGCTCTTCTCAGCCTTGAAGGACGACCGTGGTGTTAACTAGCTTCGAATCCTCTTATTCTGCTCTTGTTCTTTGCTCGATTTCTAAATACGTTTTCAGCTTGCTACACTTCAAGTCCAAGCTGAACGAGCACAAGCTGAATCTGCTACTCAGTCAGCCAATACTTCCTCGTAGGGTCGAGCTCTTTTCTTTGACCAAGAGTAGTGAGACCTATAGATACAAAGCAGAACAAGACCCTTCATAGAACAGACAGCACTTTGCTCTCAAATTCTTTCATCCTCTCCTTTTTCATCAATCCTTACAATCATTTTGAGAAGCTCGAAAGCCCTCTTACTGTTCCACGTTCTATACGTCTCGGTCTTTAAAGGAGTTTATGGTGTCTTCTCATCTGGAAGTTCAAATCATCACACATTCGGTCGAGCTGACGTATCAACCCGAGTTCTCAATTATCATGAACAAAGACGAAAAGATATATAGTGAAAAAGAAAGATAAAGAGACGAAAGGATCTATGAAACACTCATAGTCTATGCGATTTTATAGATAAATGATACAGTTTTGAAATTTCTGATAGGATGATACCAATGTGTCGTCAAAATAGAAAGACATGAGGTGTGAACAGAAAGCAAACATCTAGAAGAGGGTTCGACACAACGGGCAAGAGGAAGAATGGGACGTGTTGAACCACTTGTACAGGCATGAACCATGGAACTTGTTAGCGCACGTTCGGCACTGTCTTGTCGGCAGCGTTCGATCGGTAACGGAAATAATTGAGTAGCACTGTGGGGTTCCCCAAAAGAGAGGAAACGATGTTTAGTGCGAGTTTAGAAGAGAACACCGAACAAGAAATAAAGCTGACGTACGATAGCGCAATCTGTCACTCCGGCAAAGTGGAGTGATACGTTTCGCTTGAATAATGTCAGAGCATCCAAAACAAGTCCATCCTGTTCATTTTACGATCATCAAAAGCAATAAGCGACAATCAGCCTTGTCAAAAGAACGTAATTGAGAAGAAGAATAGTGTGCTCCAGAAAGATATCACGAACCCGAGTAGTGACTACCTGCTGAACAGCCAATAACCAAGCTTTCCACTTGCGTTCATCCACTCCTACTCTTCGAACATCCTTGACCTCGACTCCATGCAATGGATAGTCCGAAGGCAATCGAACGGCAATCTCCATTGGCTGTTCGTCCACTACGTACGACGCAGTAACCTCGTTCACCGCCGGTAAGATCTTGACAGTCAGATCACCGTCTTGAAGGTCCGCCATCGAATCTGGATCCCGTAGCGTGGAGAGCTCATGATCGATCACCACAGGGGAGAAGAACCGGGAGGTAAAGGACGAAACAGCCATTGATAGTTGACGATCCTTCTGATCCGACCACCAGTTTCGAATCAATGACTGGAGTCAGAGGAAACAAGAGGAAGACAATCAGTAAATCTCGAAGAAAACATGAGTAGGTCCATATCAGACGTACAGGTACAACAATCAATGCCTGATAGAGGAGATTTGCGCCAAAAAGAGCTGATGCGTTGGGTGTCTCCGGGTCATACACTAAACAAGCCATAACCAAATAAAATGTTTAGAACAGGACGGGTGTTACATCAAGTAATTCATTGGTACTTACATTCGATCACGAATTCATCTACCGCCCATGGAGCTAGATCAAACAATTGAATTTTGGTTTCCGAAACATTAAGGAGCGTGAGGATAGTAGGTATAAAGATAGCAGCGATCAACTCCTCGTTTCGGAGTTGCTCGATATAGCTTGATTTGATTTTTAGAGACTGAAGAGTATAAAGATCAGTCGTCAGTCGAGTCTCAAAAGAAGAAAGAAACTCAAAATATGACGTACTGCTCCGTTGAAGTGGGAAAAGATCAGGTCCCATCCAAGAAGAATCCCGAACTGTTCAATGATACCCCAAAAACAACGTCAGAGCAAGTTTACATACCCACCGTATATTTGAAACAGATGCTCACATTTTTCGCCGGGTTTGCAGCTATAGGCAGCTCCAGCGTAGTGATTACTGTCTCAATCAGTTCTCTGGGTAGCTTTATGTCAACGTCGTTCTCAGTCTCGACTTCCACTTGAACAACCAAATTAGCTGTAGTCTTCTCAATCATCTGTTTGAGCAAATAATGAGCCGTGGTCTGCACATCAACAGACGGATCATTTAAGAGCAAACAAAGCTGCCAAAACAAGTCACAAATTTGATCAGCAGACGACCTTCAAATGGAAAAAGTGACCAAATACTCACAGGCCCAAATCGATCGGGAGTAAGTGTATTGATAGACAACTGATCTACAAGATCAACAACTAGGCCACGACAAATCGAGAGCGGCTGAGACGCCTTTCCGGCTGTGAAGTAAAGAGAGAGAAACACTCATCAGTCTTACTGAAATGCACACGCACTTCCCAGCAGATAAAACGTGAAACGAACCTTTTTCAGAAAGGAATAGACCGAAAACCAAGTCCAAAGAAACATCCTTTCTCTTGATCCAAACTTCTTTCAAAGCTTTGTTGGCAAACGCAAGATCTCGAACTATAGCAAGCAACCGAAGCGTATGAGCCAGGAATGGTAAAGAGGCGGGATCATCCCAAGAAGCGGCCTGTGATAAAATTGATAAAAACGAGGAGTCAACGATAATGCTCCGCGGAATCGATACCACCAGGTCAAATATCATGACGGACCTCCAAATTAGCCTCCAAAAGATCAAACACAAATTCAAACCGACTCAAGTCGTTCTGGACAATAGGACCAAGGTGTGAGAACATTTCTGCAACTCTTGAATCTAACTCTTCACTCAGATCCTCTTCCTCGCCTGTCATCCACTCTTGCAAAACCTGCATCAACCTAGTCGCTCTGAGTTCCGGCAAGAAGATTGCAGAGGACTCAGGAGGAGGAGCTGTAGCTGCTAGAAGTCGCAGGGCTCGAAGACCCTTTGTGTTGACAAAGGAAGCTTTGAGACCTGTCAAATCTGCAGCGAGCTCGTTTTGGAATCGATCAAGCTTGGTAGACTCAAGGCAGATATCCTTGGAAGCAAGGGTGATAGCAACTGATGATTGGGGAGCTGCATTATGTCAGAGAAACTAGACATGATTAGTGTACGTCCAGATAAACTGAAGGAAAATACCCCCCAAAGCAGGCAAGAACTCACCCTTGTCCTGAAGTGTTCGTCCAAACATGAGCCATTTCTCAGCATCTTCAGCATTTGCTCCAGAGTAGAAAAGTATGCCAATCAACAAATCCCTCAGCACTCTGGCCGCATAGATGTCTTCATCGGATCTAGCTACCTCGAGAATTCCTTTCAGCAGAATTACCAGTCTATCCTCAGTATCAGCCTTACCCGTGGTGAGTGCTGAGATAGCAGCTCCATGCCAAACGGACTCGATCGAACTTGATAGCGACGAAAGGGCAGACGACCGAAGAGAGTCGGTGGAAAGCACAATAGATTCCAAGACGTCTTTCGATACTGATTCTCCGAAAACATGAGCGGACGACCGAGGTAGAGCAATTTCATCTGACGCAAACATTCCGAACGTTGTCAACACCCTCAACCAAGCTGGATCTTGTCTCAGCAAAGACCGATCCGCAGCGAGGCAAGCGATCAAAGTGGTAGATAGTCTGGCAAAGGATCCAAATCCGGCTGGGTCGGTAAGAATTCGATCAGAAGACGACTGAATTTCCTCTTCCGAAAGCTGAGGAACCAACGGATCGATCACAGCTAGAGCGGGAGAAAGCTGGCGGACGCTGATGGTGTTAAGCTGATTGATCATGGTGGGCGCTGAAGGTAAAAGATGGAATATGTCGAACGGAGAGGGTACGGATCTGGCAATGTGAGGGGCACTAGCCTCGTTCAACCCAGACCAAAGGGTTTCAACCCTTGTAAGACAAGATGTATTTTCGATTCAGTGAACGAAGAACATAAAGGGTACATTTGAGGCAAAAGAGGAGAAACATACGAGATCTGACCAGAAGTGTCCTCCAGTTTCTTTCGAGCTTCATTCATGACTAGGTCCACAAATTGCTCTTCGCATTCACCAGCGCGTGCCATCAACGTTCTCCAAATATCTTTTGCGCTATTCTTGACATCCTCAGCCTGACCTTGTTCATACAGCAAAGGAACAAAGTGTCCAGCATCAAAGAGAGATACAGAAAGATCGCGCGTCAAGTCAGACGTAAGCAGGTGTTGAACCGATTGCTGAGGAAGCGAAGCCTTCAGTAAGAAGAGGAGGGGTTTGAGGTGAGAGAGTCGAGTGAGAGAAGGATCGTCAAACAAAACAGTTCGGACGGTCGTATTGAACAGAAGAAAGATCTTCTCAATAACAGTTTGAACCAAAGACGGAGCGACAAAGGGAGCTAGAAAAGTACAAAAAGAAACCAGAAGGTGAATATTGTTATTCAAGGAAACGCGCTCAAATGGATAATCGAGACTCACTCGGTCTGACTACCAGGGATGCCAAGACTTCCACTCTCTCGTCATCAGTATCACCCTTCTCTAAACTTTCAACAAGGGAAGTTGTAATGTCACCTAAGCCTGTCGGCTCGCCTTGCTCACAGTTTTCGGCCAAGGTAACAGGCAAACCCATGAATTCTGCGGTAAGCTCCAAGATGATTGGAAACCGAACGTCCTTGGGCAAACTCGAAGATGAACCAAGAGCGTCACAGAGAGAACGGTATGATTCTTCACAGGGCTCTTTTTCAGCTCTCCAGTGAAAGTAGGTTCTATAGAATCGGGCAGAAGCGGATGAAGGAAGGAGAGAAAGAAGAGCGGTGGGCTCGTTGGTGAGAAGAGCGTCGACGACCTGAGAATTCATCAAATTGCAGGGCACATGGTTGTTAGAATCAAATCACAGGCGAAGACCGAAGACAAAGTGATATCAGACAAACTCTGGTGAAAATTTCATCTTCTCTCAAAAGAGCTCCCAGACTTTCAAGTGCAACCAATTCCAGTACGAGCTCAGTCCTGTTCTTCAAGTGAGCTCCCTGCTTCTTGTTCTCTTCATCTTTTTCACACGCAATTTCTTCTTCCCAGTCCCCAAGCTCCTGAATCAATGATCCAACCGTCAGTCGCCCAACGACACCTAGAAGATGAATAAATGAATCTTCAAGCTCCGCCGGGAGTTTCGTTCGAAGAGCTGCCAAGACGGAAGGGAGTTTTGCCAACGGGAAGAGTACCCTGTCCTTTTCTCCTTCTCTTTGCTCTTTCTCACTGGCGTGAGTTCCAGAAGGACCTGTCAGCAAACCTAGGGTGTTGGAAACAATCTCGGACCATCCAAGCTCTCCTGCCTCTAAATCTAGTTCTACGATTTTTTCTAAGGCTGTGCCCAGAACTCTAGCTTCTCTAACTCCTATTCCAAATTCATCTCCTGCTTGTCTGCCTCCTCTGAGCACTCCTCTACGAGGTCGAGAGGACATTTGCTCTGATTCCTTCGCATGAAGCAATTCGAGAACACCCAGGTTCCAACATAAACCGATCTGGTTGGCTAGGAATTTGCGCGATGACTCCACGTGATCAGGAAAAGACCGAGACTGTTTAGTGAAAAGGAAGGTCGCGGTTTCTAAAACAGTCGAAAGGAGAGTCTCAATGATTTGCGGAGTGCTATCGGATAATAATGAAGGAAGAGGTGCCCAGATAGCCTGAAACAGCTCGTCGAACGAGTCTTCTGTGAGTGGGAAGATCTGAGAAATTAGAAGGGTTCCGATGAAATCGGAAGGTTGTATGGAAAGTGAGCAAGTTATGAATTTAGAATCTGTAAATACAGGATGTATAGTAAGAGAGACAAACCTCTGTTGGTAAAGTAGACAGAACGACGACAAGGATGAGGTATCCATTGACGGGTGCGCCTCGACATCCAGATCGCAGAAAATCAAGGAAGGTAGAGTAGGCTGGGGAACCCCCTCCAGGAGAGACGAGTTGCGAAACCTCGGTTTTTGAAACGTCATCATTCTGATCATCCTCATTGTCGTTTTCTTGCTCGGGCTCTTCTATAGGAGGGAATGAATACTCTTCAGAGTTCATAGCTTTTTCTATAGTCCAAGCCTCAGGGAATTCTATACAAACGAATGAGTGGTAAATTCAATAAGCTGTTTCTTTGAGAACTCGACTTGAAAGGAAAACATAACGTTGACTTACTAGTCAAGAACAAAAGTAAGGGATCCCATACAGAACTTGAGACAACTGTCTCGGATTCGTTCCAGCAACTCCCCAAGATTTCTCTAGTCAAGATCTCCAAGTTACCTTTGGCAATCTTAGGCCACCTGAGAAGCAATGCTCTCAGACAATCCCAAGCAGACTTCCGGATAGAAATTTGGCCATATCCTAAAGGAGCAGAGGTCTCCGATGTCGGGGTTGTATTGGAGAGAGCGGACCAGAGGTAAGGAGTCGAGAGAAGAGTGACCAGATCTTCCGGTAAATCGGTCTCACTTTCTTCAGACTGAGGATATTCTGGAAGGCACGAGTCGAAGAGATATATCATCAGCATTTTTCTCAAGTTAGACAAGGAGATATACGGGGACTGTCTGCCATAACCAGCAAAAGGCTTACCCCTCAAGGTCCAACTCAAACCGACTAAGCCTCCGATCCTAAGCCCAAGCTCTCTTTCGATTTTCTCGTCTTCCAGCACTTTCTCACTTTCTTCAAGCTCCTCTTTTTTTCCAGAAGTAGTTTTCCCACCCTGTTCAATTCGGCCTTTGTAGCTTTGCGCTCCTTTTTGATTTCCCCCCTTAGTTTGTTCGCTAGAATTAGCGGTCTTTGCAGGAGGAAACACGCTCTCCCAAATGGATGAGGGATCGAGGATCGAGTTTGAGAGGTACTCAGTTAGAAGACCAAGATAGCTATTTAAATCTAGCTTAGACTCGGTTGATTCGTTGGGAGACCAAGAGATCGATTCGACAAAAGCCTGGAGGAAGATTGAAGAAGATTGGAGGGAGGATGAGAGCAGGGTGCCAAGGACATTACGTTGTTGGAACTCGAGTAGGTAGGGAAGAGTAGTGGAAAGAAGCGAAGGGAAAAGGATCAGAATGGTTTGGTGAGTTTGAAGAGTGATCGGTGTAAGTCTTGAAGTTAGCAGGAGAGAAGGCAGATGATGAAGCTGTATGAGAGCCAGAGGGCAGCAAGTAAAAAAAGGTGAGGAAGGCGTTGAGCGACTAATGTCAAGACTACAGAAAGAAGAAAGTCAAACATACCCAGACAGGCCCGATAACCTCAACCCACCAGTGCTCGTTCTCATCTTTTTTAGCCTTGTCAAGCCAGGAATCAAACTCTTCCAGGGCCCTTCTCCTAGTGATTTCATCCTTTTTGCCTAACCGTCTGAGGACGACGACTAGCTCGGCAGGTAAGCTACTGGCCAAACCAAGAGCGTCGAGCGGATCGGGAACAGCCGGTTGAGGTGGCTTAGGTGGCGGAGTATAAGGCTTGGGTACTCCTCGCTTGAACTTGGTCGCCTGCTTCTCCTTCTTTGTCTTTCCGGACTTGTTCGTGGTTGTTTGTTGGCCAGACTTGGAGGATTGTTCGTTCGAGTTTTGCTTTGACGCCTTCTTCGCTTGATTCTTTTTTCTTGTTCCAGCGGATGCACTAGATGTCTTCGCCGTCATTAGTAGGAATCTATCTAGACCAGATGTTTAGATATGAGATGGAAAAGAAGTTAAGGGACGGAAGGATGATGGGTGAAAGGTACGAGAGAAAAAGGAAAAAGAGAAAAAAAGGTACGATCAGGAACGATCGAATGAATAGTGACGCAACAGGCACAAAGAGGAGATTGAGTCCGTACGTTCAGGTACCACTTATGTCCACGCCCCATATTACCCCATATGATTCCCCAATTAGAGCGGGCGTAACTCCAAATGACCCCCGATGGATCAATCATTAGATGCAACCTCTCCATCCAGTCTGCAACACCTGTCTTTTAGGAATATCCCTTTCATCATCAAACATGGCCTCACTTATACCTCCAACATTTGTCCCAGTCACTCATTTTGGACCCTCAGATCAAGATCTCGCTTCGGATGAAGAATGGGATTCAGAGATAGAGGTAATTTTGGTTTTCTCTCTCTGTGTATATATCCTGTTTTCCCTTGCGCCTGTTTCTCTGTTCTGATCATCCACTTCCCTTCCCAATTTTGCAAAGCCTAGGAAGAGATAATAACAATCTCTCTGGACCAAGCACTTGATACGTCTATCCTGACGTCTTTTCCATCTTTTCCTTCTCATTCTACCGCTTCAGCTTCAGGATCAGCGGCCCAATTCTCTCGTTCGGGCAACGGTCCGACTGAAAGTGGGCCTGAGCACAATGCCGGCGACAATCTCAATGGTAATTCGCCCAGACGGACGGAAGACGGACCCCTAAGCGAAGCCGAGCTCGCCAAATCGCATACATGGTCGTTGATTGTATGTCGGATTTTGGATTTTCTTTCGCTTCTTCGATATTTTCAACTTACCGAGCATTCGCCTTCTTCGAACAGGGTCTCAACACGCCTACCCCGTTTTTGAAAGTTAACAACACGCTCTTCAAAGGAAAATTGATGGAACGTATAGGCAACGAAATGATATTTGGAAATCCATCCACCTCCTCCCCTCCCTCTTCTGCCGCCCCTTCTACTCTTGGTTCGTGACCTCTGTACCTCTTTCTCGGTGTATATTCATCGTATCATCTCAACCCTAACTGATACATACATACCAACCCTTATACGCTTAGGCTCTTCGACAAACCCTATGCTTCCTTCCCTTCAGACTATTCAATTCACACCACAAACATACAATCCTACTGTGCCCACAGAAGGATCCTCGACCTCATCTTCCTACGCCCCGTTCTCGTTGCAAAAGAAATATGGTCTTAGCGGAGGTAGGCCGCGGGGTCGACCGGCCGAGTCAGAAAAAACACGTAGCGGTTTATCGAGATCTTCCGGTGATGTGAATGAGAATTTTCAACATGGTAGGGATGATATGGATGAAGAAGAAGAGGATGGCGTGCTGACGGATGATGAAGACGCTGCTATTGAGGAGGAGGAGGATGCGTCAGAAAACGCAGGACCAAACGTCTATTCGGAAGATGAAATCCCGGTTGAAAAACCTCTTCCTTCTGAACAAACACGCCCAGAAGGCAACGACCGGAACCTCTCCGACTGGCAAGTTGTCGATACGAACCGATCAGCAGCCTCAGCTTCTACTTCAAGCAATAGACGTAAATCTCGATCTAGACCACGCACTTCTATCACCAATCGTTCTTCTTCTACCGTTCCTGACCTGCCAACGGATCCACTAGAACCGAATTCCTTAGAAGGAAACGTCCTCCTCGAAGAACGACAGATCGAAATTGGAGATGGTGAAGCCGTACAGGGTTTCACCTCTCTCGTTGATACGTTGTCTCATGACCACGATATGGCGTCCCAACCCCCTGAATGGTCACCATATATGTCTGAGCAGAACGGAAGGTCCCTTGATGGTCTGATGGGACATCTAAATGAGTCAGCTGGTGGACAGGGCTCAGGATTAAGAGGAATGATCGATCCCTCTTTAGTAGACCCCTCACTCAGAGCGGATTCCGTGATGGATCAGCCTCATTCACTCTCACGTCATTCAGACGGACAGCAAGGAAGGGAACTCTTGATAGATCCTTCATTACTAGACCAAGATCCAGAACATAATCATCAATCGAACGGATACTCTGATGGGCAACAAGGAGCGTATATGATGGACGTCGATCGAGAGCAAGCGGAGGAGGGAGAGGCGAACGTGGGCGAACGTCTGCAACAGATGCATTGGGATAGTGATTGAACGTTCTTTCTCTTGGTGTGCATTGATCTGGAAATTAGAACAGACAAAGAGAGCTGTCGTCACATCGCGGAAGAGAAGACCATAGATAGATCAGGGACGAAAGAAAAGTACATGTCGAATAGTCACTCGGCAAAGGAATATAGATCGATAAAGAACAGACAGTGTAGGGATGCATACAGAAGGGAACAGAGGGGGAGAAAGAGGAGAAGAGATCAACGACGTTGCGTTTGCTGTTGCTGTTGAGCTTTGAGTTGTAATTCAATGAGTTTTGCTCCGTCGTACAACACCGTGGCTTCTTCCGCCTACAAGTTCCAATAGACGATGACAACAGCAGATAATAGACTCGTCAGCCCTTCGATTCACCATCAAAT